>JAJONR010013876.1:0-11061 GCA_029582245.1 Solanum etuberosum
GGGCAAATTTCATGACTTTCAGTCAAAAGTATACAACTTTATGTTAGTCATCATCATATCATCACTATAGTGCATTAGGACTTAAACCCAATGTCTTATCCATATAAAGACGCCTTTGGTCATAAATCAGTGGGACTTGAACCCAACTTCTTATTATCATGGTGCACCGAGACTTTAACTCGATGTCTTACCCACTTGATGCGATGAAACTTGAATTCATCATCTTACGCTCAATCATTGTCCTAATAAACCAAAGCGTTACCAAAAAATAAATATCGAAACCCATAAATATAATCTGAATTTGACTTAAAACATAAGAAAAATGAACATCTATTAATTAGAACAACATGTTGGAATCATGTAAAAGTCCCAAGTTAAAATGAATTAAAATATTTTAACATTCCTTCTCAATATTGTTACGAAGATTAATATAATTTACTAATCATTTTAAAATAACCACAAAACAAACTTTGTTAGTACAAATAATATATTAATAACTCAACAAGTAAATGTTTAGATAAAGAAAAATAAAGAGGTGCAAAAGTAACCAATAATGATAATCCAATCAATAGGTATATGCCACATAAATCAATAACTTATCTTTTAATAAAACAAGATCATAAAGAACAATTTCTTTACAAATTATTAACTTACAAAACTAATTTTACTTTTAAAATATATAAGTGATCAAATTAAAAGTTTGCTCAAAGTAAAAGCAACTTGCTGGACTCATATGATTTTGATATGGTAAGAAAACTAATGATGCATAGTCAAAAGTAAAATATAAAATAGATTATAGAGTAATTTACCTTGTTTCCGAGAGAAAAATAAACACAAATATTTTTACCGTCTTTATGTTTACTTTGCTTCAGTCCTTCAATAGTAGAACAATCGTACTGATAACGTGTTGTAAAACTAAAGCAAAATAAGACAAGAAATATAGAAGATGAAAGCAATAGAAATAGGGAGACAAGAGATGAGAGTTTTTCTTATTATTCCAAGTCTTCAAGTGTATACAATATGAACCCTTATGCCTCTATTTATAGTATAACATAGATGCATACAAAATGTTAGTCATAAACATGACATTAACATGAATATAATGGAGGAGGTTATGGAGATGTAATGTTACAAGAATAATGGTTATAAAGGTGGAGGTTATGGAGGTTATGGTTATCTTCATAATGGAGGAAATTTATGGAGATAATGGGTGAGAGTAACTTTTTGGTTTAGTAGACATCCACACTATAATATTTTATAACAGCCATCAGCTATTCTTATTTTTAAAAACTATCAAATAAAGCAACTAATTGTGCATCCTAGCCAATAAATTTCTCAAAAGAAACTAATTAAGACTGGCGGACTTTTTTACCTGTCAAACCTCGTACCTTTTGAGAAGAGCATACCTATCAATAAGAAATATGCATTCATTTTTTACAAGTATGATAATACCAATGCTGCAAGTTTGTTACTGAGAATTCACAACATCCCTCCTTTTTATCACCCATTTTGCAAGTATTGGAAAAAAAAATATGAGTACCAAGCATCCTTTATGTGTCCAATCAACTTGAGTAGAAATGATACTCATCAACAACATATCCAGTGTAGTTTAAAAAGAGTAAAGTGTACGCTGAACTTATCCCTATTTCGTAGAGATAGAGAGTGTTTCTGTTAGACCTTAACCTTAAATAAAGACTACCAAATAGTTCAAAAAAGGGGATACAGATAGGAGAGCAATAACAACAAAATAATTCGAAATGCAAAGTAATACACAACAAATAAGAGAAAGAATATTAACGAAAATGAAATAATGCAATAATCGGAGCAGAAAAATAACAGTGATAGTCAATATCGAAGAGAAAGAAAGTACAATACTACTGCAAAGAAGAAAGTTCCAAAAACGTAATTTAGCATAGATCATAATGTAATATTATCTTGAAACTTTTGCTATCCTTGACTCTCAAAAAGGTTTGCCTGCAAAACATAAATAATTTTAAAATGTTAATAGTTAAATGTGTACATTAACAAATGAAAATAAAAAGATTCATCCAATATGAACCTGATCACGAGGAAGTGAATAAGACTTCTGTGAATGTGTATTATAAGAGAAAGAAGTGATAAAAATGAAGTTAACTGAAAATGATATACATATTTTTTGACGTTAGATTAAAAAATATTGTGTTAATATTACCGTAAGCATTTGAGTAAAGCTAGGACATTTCATCAAATTAAAAGAGAAAATTATGAATTATGGGATAAGTCAGCACAAGCCATGTGTTGATATGCACTTAAATCAGAATTCTCGAAAACACTTCCATTTGATATTAAATCCTATCGATTAATAAAACAAATATTGTAAAAACAGATTCTAAAAATTGGAAAAAGAAAATTTAATATAATTGATTGAAAGTATTTGCATTATGAAATTGTATCCTATATATCTCAACTCTCGATCCATTTTGGTTAGCAAACTCAACTTTCTTGTGTTTGGAGTTCACCTCAAGAGAACATTTGACCCGCTTTTTCTGTTGCTTTCCATGCATCATTCTTTTTATTATTTTTGGATCTTAATTGTGAGAATATATTTAATACTCCTTCCGTTCCATTTTATGTGAGGTAGTTTGACTCGACACGGAGTTTAAGAAAGAAATGAAGGAAGACTTTTAAAACTTGTGGTTCAAAATGAATGATAGAAATTTGTGTGGCTGTAAATCATTTCATTAAGGATAAAATAAATATTTTATAATTAAATTGTTACTTAATATAGAAATGTGTCATTCTTTTTTGACAGAGGGAGTAATATTTTCTTCTGGTTGAGCCGCTAGTTTAAGGAGACGGATTTGTCACCTTCATGATTTGCTTCAGCTTTAATTTGCACCTAACTCATTTCCACATGCTACTGTTATCTTATATTCAGAGGCGGAGCTAGGTGGGGGGTGTGTGGGTTCTACTAACGAGATTCTTATTTTATATATATGTCTTCTAACTTTGGGTGAGCACAAATAGACACATAAAATTGAACAAGTAGAAACATGAGTCCTACGAGTCATAATACATGTAAGGCACCACGTAGGACACAAATTTCCACGTAGGATGTTACGCCGGACGTACGTGTATATTTGTTCAACTTTATGCAAATTTAAGTGTGCAAACCCAAAGTTGGAGGACATAAATGTGAAATGTCATTCAAACTTTCACTCAATTGTGTGCTATTGATACCACCTGAGAATAATTATTTTTTTCTCAATGCATATATTCCTTGTAACCATGCATATTCATAAAGGTTATATTTCTCAAGCATATATAAACATAGTATTCCAAACAACTATAAATTCTTCCTCATCCACATATTCATAAATAAATGCATCTTCTAAAATCAGCACGAAAAGAGGCATACCTTTTATAATTTTGATTGAGGTGATTAGCTGCATTTTGTTCCATATGACAATCACATAACATGTGATGGACTTCAGGCATCACAAGTGAGATAGCTTTACTGATATAGCAGCATCTTGGTCGGTAAAAAAATATTTTTGGTTTTCTTTCGGACACTGCTCTGAAAAATGTCTCAAACAACCATTGAAGTCTCATCGTACATTAAAGCTCCTCCAAAAACAACATTTTTTTGTTCAATCCAACGAAATTAGCCAAGGGTCTATAATCTCTATTCTTCTGGTCCAAAAGTCTCATAGTCTATTATCATTTTTTAATCCATCCAAAATATATTTGTGATCATATCATCAACATCCAACTGTACTGCAAAAAAAATAAGACGAATCTTCAATTCTCTTCTTCTCAAAATATTCTAACAGTATCTCTGGACGAAACAAAAAAACATATTTACCATTTCTTTAATATTAGAACTTAGTAGAAAATAAATATTGTTTGTAAGTTAATTTACCTGCTTCCCCTTTGTATTGTACGACGATAGTTCTTCTGATCTAACTTGAGTTTATTCTACCGCCAGCTTGAAGACTCATACAATCAAATGTTGCTTTAGAAAATAATCCAACATCCTCTGCTAAATCTATTTCATGAGCTTGAACTTCGTTTATCTTTCAATGAGATGGCAACATATGGACCATTGTCAAGAGGATGATTATGTTCCAACTCAACTTTAGTAATTGATTGACGGGTAACAATTATATAAGCTTGACACCATGTTCAAGTTTCTCTTCAAAAAAATTTATTTGTATTGACATACTCTCTGCGAACACCAAAACCAATCTCTCTTTGCATATTCATTGTAAAATTTAAGTGCATTCTCGTTACTATCAAACTCAAGACCAAATTTCGGCTCACAATCTACAAGTTCTTGAGAGTTCCTTTGTAAAACTTCTTCAGGAGTAACTTCACACATGCTTTCTCCAAATTCTCAAGTATACTTCAAAAAAAGATCAAAATCAATAGTAATTCAACCAAAGAACTTGATAATACATTTTTAAAAAAACTTTTTTGGAGGTTTTCAAATAATTATAAAAATATATTTGTTCGGATTCTTTAAAATTGTACTAATTTTTAAAAATCCAGCACAAGAGTGCTATTGAAAGTAAAGAATTTACACAACTTAATATATTACTAGATCAAACAAATATCAAAAAATCAACTTTAATATATATAAAGGAATCAAACTTAATAAGTTCAAACAATAACTAAAACTAAAAGTAAAGAAGAGAACAAAACCAAACCTTGTATTTGAAAAGAATCATTGTTTCAGGTCTTGAAACTCTTAGATTTCTTAAAAGGAAAAAAAATACTTATAACAGATGAATGCATATATTTTATTTATATGTATGATCTTCCCAAAAGATACGATGTTTGGCGGGTAAAAAAATTCGGGAAGTTCGCATATTCCTGCGAATCTTATTTATTTATTTTTTGAGAAATTTATCAGCAGGGTGCACTTAATTGCTTTATTTGATAGTTTTATAAACTAAGAATAGTTGTTGTTTATAATAGTTATGATGAGTATAGAATTTAAATGAATGTCTTGTATGGTACACATCGCATGAATTAGGCCATTCAAAGTACATTATTGTAACACCTAGGATCTCAAAATGAAGAAAATCCTAGTTTTCAGAAAATTTGGTGCCAGTACCAATGGAACCACCCACGGACCGTAGGTGGGGTTCCATCGTTAAGGCCCAAGTCTTAATAGTCTCTGATCCCACCCATAGTCGACCAGTACAGTCTGTGGTTGGACCTACGGACCGTAGGTCTGACCGTAGGTGAGGGTCAGTAGCCAGTTAGAGGGAAATTATTGTTGGGTCAACTTCAAATGGTCATAACCCTTAGCACAAAAGTAATTAGGTGGCCCATGCCTACCAAATGATAGATAATTGAATCTTCTTTCCAACGCCATCGAGTTTGCTAAAATCTCATCTCCGAGTAAAAAGTTATGCTCGTTTTAGTGAAGCCCTGTCGGGCAGACTTGACCGACGACCCCTACCTACGGTTGGTAGGTCAATCCACGGACCGTAGGCCCCTCCGTGGGTGGCCTTCGCCAGAATTAAGTTAGGGATGTTTTGGTGCTTTCCCCTATGCGTTGGGCACTTAAACTACGTCGTTTGATCCCTAAACAACGTAGTTTTGGTCAGTTTAAGCCTAGTAACTTAATTAGAATCTACCCTAAGCAAATCATTCACCAAAACTTTAGAAAACTTATAACGCAGAAGGAGAAAGAGTCGACCAACCCCTCTCCTAGAACGCAGCAGGTTTTCATCAGTTTCAGATCTGAAATCAAAATATTTCTCCGTGAAATTCATCATCATGTATGTTGAATTTCACTAGTGGGTTCCTTTTGCCCATTAGGTCCCTAGATTTCAGTCAGAATCTTGATTCCCTTGATATTATCTAGACCTAGGGTTTCTTGAATGTTAGAAATTGTTGGGTTTTAGCTGCTAGAATGATCCAAATCAGATTATCATGTTGTTGCTTCAGTTCTTGCATGAAATTCAGAACCCTATTTGTGTAGATTCGTTTAATTCATGAAATACACATGCTAGGTCAGTTTATTCAGTTATACATGCTCCAATTACGAATGTTTCATTATCAGTACATTAATGTTGCATTTTCAGTTAGTATGTCAGTACTTTGAGCTATCCAGTATTACAGAAATTCAGGCATAATATGTTATTTACATAATCAGTTGGGAGTAGACTTAATACGAGTTGGACTAGGGTCAGTCATCCTCATAGTCCCAGAACTACGTGCCCCCGTAGGCTTATAAGTCCCCTCTGTGGACATTACATTTTAGTGATCACGCTAGTCATGCCTCTATACTTCTGGCAGGGTATATTGGGTCCTCTCGATGGGGTGTATACATCGGACTCCACATTTAGCTCATGTGGTTTTATGTCGGTTATTAGTAGCTCCCACAGTCAGATTCTAGTGTAGTGACCAGGTTATCAGATACAGTTCAGTATTTAGTTTCAGCATGTTATAAACTTGGTCATTGCATTCAGTTAGTTCATGTTCAGTATTTCCAGTATAGTATCAAGCTTATCTTACATCATTGCTCAGTTATATACTTTGTTCAGTTATGTATATTGTTCAGATTTATTCTATCATGCATGCTCAGTACCTTTCAAGTACTGACGCATACTCTGCGCTACATCTTCTCGTGATGTAGGTTCAGGTCCTCAGCATTCAGATCACCCATAGATCGATTTCCGATCTCCATTTCAGCAGCATCAGTGGTGAGTCCTCATTCTTCGAGGACGATTGACATGATTATCCTTCTACTTTCAGTTTTTAATTTCAGTTTTTGCTAGATTTGGCTGGGGCATGTCCCAGCATTTCTAGTTAGTTAGAGGCTTTATTTCACACATAGTTAGATTTAGTTTTAGCTTTGAGTTTGATATTCATTTGTCGTTAAACTCTCAGATTATATACTCAAACTTAGAATGGGTATCCCCCATCACTTTCAGTTTATCTCATGTTTAAGCTTCCGTTTACGCAAGGTCTTCGAAAGGTTAATAAAACATCTCATTTCAGTTATCATAGTATGCTTATGTATGCCAGCAGGGTTAGCTTGGCGTCACTTGTGATCCTAAGTCCCGTGTCCGCGTCCTAGGGGTAGCTCGGGGCTTGACAAACTTGGTATCAGAGCATTAGGTTTAAGTGTCCTAGGATGTCTGAAAAGCCGTACTAAGTAGAGTCTTTTTTATGGGTGTGAAGTGCACCACATCTAATGAGAGGGAAGCTACGAAGTGTTTTTGGAAAGCCTCATTTTCTTGATATTCTTATCATGCGTTGGTATGATCTCTCTCTAACTCATAGTTATGCATTTCAGATTATGCCTCTTCATAGAGCTAACGCAAGGAATGCTAACGCAGCTCCTCCAGTCCCAAATCAGAAAGTTTTGAATGCAGAGTTTCGGAACTCTATCCAACTTTTGGCTCAGAGTGTGACTAACCAGAACAATCAGTAAGTTCCAGCTCCTGCAAATGCTAATGTTGGGTCATCTACAGCTAGAGTTCGAGATTTTGTTAGGATGAATCCGCTTGAGTTTTTGGGGCCGCAAGTTGGTGAAGATCCCCAAAACTTCATAGATGAGGTCAAGAAGGTCTTTGGAGTGATGCAAGTGACTGGTAATGATATGGTTGAGTTGACATCTTACCAGCTTAAGGATGTGGCTCACATTTGGTTTACTCAGTGGAAAGAAAACAGGGATACGGATGTTGTTCCTATGACTTGGGAGTGTTTTACTGGAGCTTTTTTGGACAGGTTCTTCCCGAGGAAGTTAAGAGAGGTTAAGGCTCAGGAGTTTATGAATTTGAGGCAAGGTACTATGTCAGTCCAAGAGTACGGACTTAAGTTCACCCAACTCTCTAGGTACTCTCCACATATGGTTGCCGATCCAAGGGCACAAATGAGTAAATTTCTATTTGGGGTATCCGACTTAGTGAAGACAGAGTGCATGAATGCTATGTTGTTAGGGGATATGAATATCTCTAGCCTCATGACTCATGCTCCGCAGGTTGAGGGAGATAAGCTTAGGGAAATAGCTAAGGTCAACAAGAAAGCTAGAACAAGGAACTATGAGTACTCTCAGTAGAAATCGGGTGGTGGAAATTACTCACAGCTTCGACAGGATCAGAATAGTAGGGCACCAGGCTCTAAGTCTCAGGGAAGTGTTTCAGGAAATAGGACCTACCCAACTTGTCCAAAGTGTGGTAAGAACCATTTGGGCGAGTGTCTTGCAGGCAAGGAAGAATGCTTTGGGTGTGGTCAGTCTAGTCATAGGGTGAAGAATTGCCCTTCTGCCAGGCAGGGTTAAGAAGGTAACAATAATAGGGCTCAGTCTACAGTTCCAGCAGCACCAGCAAGTCGCCCAACTCAGAAGGGTGTGTCATCTGGTACAGGTGACGGTCAGCGCCAAGGCAGGTTCTATGCTCTCCAGGCTCGCCAGGATCAGGAAGATTCTCTTGATGTGGCCACTGGTACGTTACGAGTCTTTTACTTAGATGTTTATGCATTGTTAGATCCAAGGGCTACTCTTACCTTTGTAACTCTCCTTATAGCAGTAATCTTAGGTGTTAGTCCAGAAACTCTTTCAGAACCCTTCTCAATCTCTACTCCAGTTGGTGACCCAGTTATAGATAGACAGGCATATAGAAAATGCCCTGTCACAGTCTCTTAGAAAGTCACCTCAGCAGATCTTGTAGAGTTAGAAATGGTATATTTCGATATCATTCTAGGCATGGATTGGTTACATTCCTATTATGCCTCAGTCGATTGTAGAACAAGGATCGTTCGGTTTAAGTTTCCAACGAGTCAGTCTTAGAATGGAAGGGTAGTAGCTCAGTGCCTATAGGTCGAATTATCTCTTACCTTAAGGCCAAAAAGGTGATCTAGAGGGTGGTGTAGCATATGTTGAGGGAAAAGGGAAGGAATTATCAAAACATGTTCATCGTCTTGCTCGCTTAGGTGTTAGTCTTACGGACACATCAGATGGTGGTGTAATAGTCCAGAATAGATCAGAACCTTCATTGGTAGTGGAGGTTAAGGGAATACAGGACAGTGATCCTATATTATTTCAGTCGGAAGGTGCAGTTCAACAGCAGAAAGTAGAGGTTTTCTCCCAAGGGGTAGATGGTCGCTTATGTGTTCCTAAGGTGGATGAGTAGTTGAAGCAGCCATGAAGGCCAAGTATCCTCATCTCTTTCCTTCCGATTCCGTTTCAGCTTGAGATAATAGTTTCCTCTCCAGTCTCTAAGTTTACTCGTTGTTAAATTCAGTCTTAGTACCTTATTCCTTCAGTTGTTCTTGCAATTTCAGCATATTTGCATGTTCTTGGAGCTCAGTTCAGTCAGATATCAGTTTTTAGTACTTAGTGGTAGGGATTGCAGCTCCTTCCCTCCATACCCAGCTAGTTTAGACTTCATTCGAGGATGAATGTTCCCAAGGGGAGATATTGTAACACCTCAGATCTCAAAACGAAGAAAATTCTAGTTTTCAGAAAATCTGGTGCAAGTACCAACCGAACCACCCACGGACCGTAGGTGGGGTTCCATCGTTAAGGTCCAAGTCATAATAGTCTATGATCCAACCCACAGTCAACCAGTATGGTCCGTGGTTGGACCTACGGACCGTAGGTGAGGGTCAGTAGCCAGTTAGAGGAAAATTGTTGTTGGGTCAACTTCAAATGGTAATAACCCTTAGCACAAAAGGAATTAGGTGTCCCATGACCTACCAAATGATAGATAATTGAATTTTCTTTCCAACGCCACCGAGTTTGCTAAAATTCCATCTCCGAGTAAAACGTTATGCTCATTTTAGTGAAGCCCTGTCGGGCAGATTTGACCGACGACCCCTATCTACAGTTTGTAGGTCAATCCACAGACCATAGGTCCCTCCGTGGGTGGCCTTCGCCAGAATTAAGTTAGGGTCGTTTTGATCCTTTCCCCTATGCGTTGGGTACTTAAACTACGTCGTTTGATCCCTAAACGACGTAGTTTTGGTCAGTTTAAGCCTAGTAACTTAATTAGAATCTACCCTAAGGAAATCATTCACCAAAAATTTAGAAAACTTAGAACGCAGAAGGAGAAAGAGTCGACCAACCCCTCTCCTAGAAAGCAGCAGGTTTTCATCAGTTTCAGCTCCGAAATCGAAAGATTTCTCCGTGAAATTTGTCACCAGGTATGTGAGATTTCACTAGTGGGTTCCTTTTGCCCATTAGGTTCCTAGATTTTAGTCAGAATCTTGATTCCCTTGATATTATCTAGACCTAGGGTTTCTTGAATGTTAGAAATTGTTGGGTTTTAGCTACTAGAATGATCCAAATCAGATTATCAGGTTGTTACTTCAGGTCTTGCATGAAATTCAGAACCCTAGTTGTGTAGATTCGTTTAGTTCATGAATTACACATGCTAGGTCAGTTTATTCAGTTATACATATGAATGTTTCATTATCAGTACATTAATGTTGCATTTTCAGTTAGCATGTCAGTACTTTGAGCTATCCAGTATTACAGAAATTCAGGCATAATGTGTTATTTACATAATCAGTTGGGAGTAGACTTAATGCCGAGTTGGACTAGGGTCAGTCACCCTCACAGTCTCAGAACTACGTGCCCCCGTAGGTTTTTGTAAGTCCCCTCTGTGGGCATTACATTTTAGTGATCACGCCAGTCATGCCTCTATACCTCTGGCAGGGTATATTGGGTCCACTCGATGGGGCGTATACATCGGACTCCACATTTAGCTCATGTGGTTTTATGTCGGTGGTTATTAGTAGCTCCCAGAGTCAGATTCTAGTGTAGTGACCAGGTTATCAGATACAGTTCAGTATACAGTTTCAGCATGTTATAAACTTGGTCATTGCATTCAGTTAGTTCATGTTCAATATTTCCAGTATAGTGTCATGCTTATCTTACATCATTGCTCAGTTATATGTTTTGTTCAGTTATGTATATTGTTCAGCTTTATTCTATCCTGCATGCTCAGTATCTTTCAAGTACTGACGCATACTCTGCGCTACATCTTCTCGTGATGTAGGTTCAGGTCCTCAGCATTCAGATCACGCATAGATCGATTTCCGATCTCCAGTTCAGCAGCA
>JAJONR010013877.1:0-12677 GCA_029582245.1 Solanum etuberosum
CAGGAAAATGCTGCTCTATCCACTGTGCCACAAGCCGACTACATTTGGCGTATAATTCTCATGTTTGGATCATTGCCAGCTGGCCTCACTTACTACTGGCGCATGAAAATGCCCGAAACAGCTCGTTACACGGCTCTAGTCGCGAAAGACGCGAAAAGAGCCGCGCAGGACATGGGGAGGGTACTACAAGTTGAAATTGAAAGCGAGGAAGCAAAAATCGAACAAATTTCTAGGGATGAAACTAATCAATTCGGTCTGTTTTCATGGGAATTCGTTAGACGCCATGGATTGCACCTATTCGGAACGTGTTCCACATGGTTTTTATTAGATATTGCTTTCTACAGTCAGAATTTGTTCCAGAAAGATGTGTTCTCCGCTGTTGGATGGATCCCTAAAGCCCCAACAATGAATGCTGTTCAAGAAGTATACAAAATTGCCAGAGCGCAAACATTAATTGCGCTCTGTAGCACGGTGCCAGGGTACTGGTTCACCGTGGCGTTTATTGACATTATTGGAAGGTTCGCCATCCAATTGATGGGATTCTTCTTCATGACTGTGTTTATGTTCGCCATCGCCATCCCTTACCATCATTGGACATTGGGGGCTAACCATATTGGATTCATTGTAATGTACTCCCTTACATTTTTCTTTGCCAATTTTGGCCCTAACGCCACTACATTTGTGGTCCCGGCTGAGATTTTCCCAGCTAGGCTTCGGTCAACATGTCATGGAATTTCAGCGGCTGCAGGTAAGGCTGGGGCTATAGTGGGAGCTTACGGATTTCTATACGCTGCCCAAAATAAAGATCCAACGAAAACTGATGCAGGATACCCAGCGGGTATAGGAATAAAAAACTCACTTATTGTTCTAGGGTGTATCAATGCTCTAGGAATGTTATGTACATTTTGTGTGCCAGAGTCAAAAGGAAAATCTCTAGAGGAAGCATCACAAGAAACTATATCTGGAGAAGCATGAGCTCATTAATTGCTTGGAAAATCACTTTCTTTTTAATGTTTTTGTTGGTTTAATTTCATTTTTCTTTGTATTGTGTAAGCTTGTTTGTTGTAATTTTTAATTATTAATTTTTTGTGGCCAAGTGTGTTATTGTAATTATTTCACTTCATTGTGAAATGAAAAATGGTTTTGCTATTTATTTATATTAAAATAAAAATTTGTTTGTAATTGAATGATATTGACTTGACCTTTCATTTTTTATTTGATTTTTCCTAAATTTTGTCGACTTATAGAGTAATATTAGTAAAGTAGGTAGAACTGAAAATATCAACAATATACACTAGGAGACGAAAAAAAAAAAAAACTAATCAATTATTTACAAGTAGTTGCTTCAATCCTTAATTTTTACTGATCGGCTTGAAATAATTGCTTCAATATAACCGTAAACTATCTTATTAGATATACATGATACATTCATATCATATACATTAATTATGTTTATACTTTCAAATAATTACGTATTTTATCACTATTAAGAGTTTCCTACAATATATTGAGAAAGATATAATTATATACATGTATTTTTGTTACCAAATACACTCTAAAGGGATAGAGACGAGCGAGATTATAGGGAGGGAGATTATCATATATCCTAGATACATGCGATCATACTAGATACACACCGGATACAAGTATCTGGAATGATTCGCATATATATGGATACCAGATAAATAGGAGAGTGACGAGCAAGATAGGAGGGAGGCGGTCGTGATTTATATATGTATCCAAGATATATATGAATCCACTTGGATATAGTGTATCTAGAACAAATTACACTCAATTTTGATCTCATGTATCTCGAGATACATGTATTTGGATGCACCAAAATATGGTAAAATTTGTAATATTATAAACTAAAATGTATCTAGTAATTAGCTCCTAAACTAATGGAATTTCTATCACTTTCCCTAATTATAACTCTACACAATTTATTACTTCGAAAAGCCTCAGGCCCACATGATATACAATAGTCCATTAACTCACGAGATTTGGGCTTGGACCAAGTTTAACAAACACAGGCCCATGGACTTTTTCCTGAGGTGAAATCTCTTCAATTTATTTGTGGGCCTAATGAGTTTAGTTCCTCTAAGGTGTAAACCATATTTTCTATTTAAGAAATTTTGTCTAGAAGCTTTAAATGAAAATTTGAAACCTCTAATTAAAAATAAAATATTTTAATTATCCCACTGGCGCACTGCATAACTCGTGGCCGTTGCCTACCTTCATTGAAAAAATATTTGGAATTCAGAATTCGTTTGTCCAACTAATTTGAATTTATATCTGATAGATCCCTTAATTAAGGAGTAAAACACTTCTTATTAAGAAATATCTTATTTCCAAGGCTTGAAGGTTAAAATCAAAATCGAGACCTTTAATTAAAGATAAAAGGTTTATGTCATAGTTGTTAATCATCTAATTAAGAGTAATTGAAAAGTTTGAAGTCAAATTATTTTTATATAGAAACATTTCATTCTTTTTTGACAGACTAAAAAAAAGTAAATCAAATGAAATTGGATCAAGGAAATAGTATATACTTACGATCAAAAGGCGTGATCGAATGATAAATATGTGATTTATATATCCTTAAATAGAAATATTGAGTTTAAGATCTAAGAATGAAGTCCACTTTCTTGGAAATGCTAAAATCACCATAGTTGACTTTTAATATTATAATATTAAATTAATCGAATCAATAAATTCGAATGATTACAAAAAGTATTTTTCCAATACATTAATCACAGTGAAATTATTGACAATAACATGCCATCATCACTAAAGATCTTCACAATAAGGAAAATCTACAAACTGGTCTCCAATTAAAGTAGGGTAGAGATTGATGTTAAAAAAAAATTGGATGGACCTATGATTTATCAAGCACTAAAAGTTACATTAGTATAGTACTATTTATTTTTGTTTTTCATCTCATGTACAATACTCCCTTTGGGACGTCAATAAATTCGGATTTATATGGTCTTAAATGGATCTTGGTCTAACTCATAAGGAAGAAGGATTGCTCAGACCATATAAGGAGTCAAGGGTTCTCACACTTCACTGATGTGTGATTCATATTCCATTTATCATGTCGCATGAAATTTTTTATTCTCATGGCTCGAACTTGAATCTTCTGATTAAAGGTGAAGAAATATTATTCATCCCACCACAATCCTTAGTGATCATCATTACTAAAACTACTATGATCACTTGAACTCAAAAGTTGTTCCAAATAATCAACACCCAAATCTTCAAACACTACTATATTAACATTATAATTACTCTCATCTTTTACAACTTCCCTACTTATTTTATTTTTCTTGTTCAATTTCCTCTTCCTCATAGAATGTCTCTTCTTAAGAGACACAATAGGTGAACAACCTTCTTCAACATGAAATTTCATTTCATGAAGAGATTCAACAACTCTTTCAACTGAAAAATTCAAGATTGCACTTGTACCCCTCATTGAAAAAGCAGCTTGATCATATGCTAAAGCAGCATCTTCAGCACTATCAAATGTCCCTAGCCATACCCTAATTCCATTTCTAGTTGAATCCCTAATCTCCGCCGCGAATTTTCCCCATGGCCGACGCCTAACACCTCTATAATTCTTTTCATCAATTTCCTTTGATGAAGGTGTTGGCTCGGCCATGGGAGTACTATTCGTTACTAAGGTGGTAGTGTCTGAGTCAGCTTGTGCGAGAAGGCCATAGAGCAACATCTCGTCCGAGTCATTTATGTTGAATGGGAGGGAAGAGGTGTTGAAATTGAAATTGTATAAAAAATTAGAAGAAGAGGAGGAAGAAGAAGAAGAATTCATTGTGTTCTCTCTTGATTATTTTTTTCAAGAAAGTTTTGAAAAGAAGTAGGTGACTACCTTGTTTTAGTAATAGTCCTTTATGGGGAGAAGTTGTTGAGGCTTGATCCTCTTTTTATATCCATATAAGTAGGAAGGGCCCACAAAGAAAATCTACATTGGTTATAAATTTTATACTGTCAAATCAAGTAACACTCAATAAAAAAAAATTGAATTGTAATCAAAATAAGATATCTTATCTGTTATAATAAAAAAAATTGATATAATAGCGAAAAGCCTCTTCACACTTTCTGTGTATATATCTCAAAGATGAAATAACAAATTATATCGTACTGTCGATTTAATTTACTTATTTCAATTAAGATATGAAAGTAAAATAATTTTCATTTAATTTCGTCAATTTTGACTAAGAATTCATTCGTAAGTATTTGGTGTGTTATTAGTATCACAAGAAAGTAATAAAATAAAATGAAAAATTTATAAGTGAGAAAAAGAAAGAAAAACAAAAGTGTGACCAAGGAGGATGTTTTGGAATTATTTTATGGCTTCTTGTGATTAATTTTAGAGATAATTAAAATAATATGCAAAAAAAGGACACGTGGTCTAATATCAAGGCGGCCAGGTCAAACAAGTCTTGAATGATGACTGCAACCAAGAAGTTTTATTGACTTTTCCTATTATTCTTTTGAAATTCAACTTCTAGATTAATCTTTTAAAATATTTATCAAATATTTTAATCAGAAGTCTCGAACTCAAATTATATAAATGAAATTTTTTTCGATCCAAAGTATTTTATCTCTAACGTAGATTTTTTTTAGTGAATCAAAATTAGTATGTTGAGCCTATAAAATAAATATCGGACGATAAAATAAAAAAACAACAAAGATTTTTAAGTTCTATCCCTACTCTAGGGAATTTTGAATGTTTCCCAAACTTAAGCCACCACATCGTATTGTTTGAAAACTAGGGATTTAAAAAAAATAAAAATAAAATAAACTAGAATCTTGATATCTCAATAGAAGGTAGAATTTAGTCCGGCTAAATCAAAAATTTCATTAAGGATATTCAATATTTAATATATTAATAAATATGAAATACATGTGATCATTTTTAATTAGAAATTTCGAGTTAACTCTTGAATATGAAAAAAATTGAAAAGAGAGTATTTCGCCTTTTTAATATGTGTAGTCACCAATAACACAACAGAAGAGGTTTCCAATAGGCCAAAACTAATAATAAACATCGAATAGAAAATCAAATAAGTAATAATATTTTTTAACGAAGGACGTTCAACTGACCGGTGCTATCATTATCTACTAGCCTACTACTAGAGTGACATGATGAATCATCAAATTTGAGTTGCGTGTTTTATCTCAATTTGATTTTAGTGATACAATTTCTGGTCCTAAGGAAACAAATCACTTTAGGAGAGATTCATGTGAATCAGTTTAATTAAAGATAATCATAATTACTACTTCACAGTTCACATTAATATTTTTCTGACATTTCATAGGAATAGCCTTTAAATTATTTTAAATATATACCACAACAAATTCAGAGTAATTTCACGAGTGTTCATATTTGAAAAATATAAGATATACATAATCTTATTCTTATTTTATAAAATAAAAATTATTTTCAATCGACCCTCGACGATTCTCCTTCTTTATTCGAGCTTGAAACTAGCCATATAAGTTATGCTCATATAAACAAAAATATACATATCATGTTGGGTTATTTATATATTATATCTAAAAGTTGTATCAAAGAATAAAAAAGGGAATATGTAGATCTAGTAAAGGATTCATTAACCTTGAGAAAAAGGGCCATTTGTCATGAAAATGATTTATATTTAAATTGTCCAAATACAGACCCCCTTTTGAAAATCAACAAAAAGAGTATTATAAGAACTTAGATACCTTTTGAGTTTTACGGATAAAACTTGTCGGGTAGTCGATCAATGTTTGTATCAAATTAATAAATTAATATATAATACAAGTAGAAATTTCTTGAATTTCACTTAAATAATAAATCTATATGACTATTTTAAAAAACTTATTAATTATAATAATTTAATATAATAATTTTTAACATAAACATTGAGTTCGAATAATTTTTTATCTCAAAACTCCACATTAAATATATATTGCACCTTGATGCTGACCTATCAAACTAAGCAAGCTCAAATTAGGCCATGTTAAAAAAAAAAAAATTAACTCGATACACAAAACTTTCGTTACGATAATGTGTGGGAAAAATTTAAACCACATTAAATGTATCGTAATAATATCAATTAAAGTAAGTAGTTTTATTATATTTATATGTATTTAGAAAACCACGCACAAAATTAATTTAAAAATATTGAGTAATTTTCCTTCTTATTTAGTCGAGCGCCGCTTTCGTATTGGTTCTTTCTTTTGTTGTATAATCATTTGCTTTCACCGGCGGTATTAATTTGGATTTACATCGTATAAGACTCATTTACGAAGATAACTTTCCTCTCCGAACAAGTGATGAGGAATTTTTGTGAAGCTCCATGATATAGAAAAGGTTCATCCATGCCATTCTTTTAAACTCTGATTATTCAACGTTTAACACTTTTCATTGGAGTTTTTGAATCAATATACTTTTTTTTGCTTCTTCTTCCTTAAAAACACCAAGAACATAAACAACTCTCAAATTTTCAACATCTTCAATTCTTCATGAAATCATCTAAAATTCAAATTCTGAATTCGAGTTATATTAATTCTTTGCTTTCAAATTGGAATAAACACATGGAAAAAATCCCAAATCTCCAACTAGTACTGATTAGTAGTTATCACGAACACAAATACGATATAAAATATTCCAAACATACACATATGGGCAGCATAATTAGGCAGTTTTCTAGAAAAAATTGATTATAGGTACAAATGTATGTACATTTACTTTTTAATTAAAAATTAACTATATATACAAATGTATTTACACGTACTTTTTTTTAAAAAAACCAATAATTTAGAAGAGTGTTTTGAAGTAATGATAAAGTTAAGCTCAAGTTATTGAAGCAATCACTAATATTATTTGTATTAGGATAGAATATCTACATCAGGTAGCCCTTACCCAAACCCGCTAACATGGTATATTTTGTATGAATGCTACCCCTTTATTGATCGATAACCTAGAATAGAGAATTGTAATTAAAGAGAGAAAATGACATAAAGCTTTAGAAAAATATACAATTGAACGCCGTCATATAATGATAACACATTAAGAACAACAAATAAAATATAAATATAAAAATACAAATTTCCAATAGGCATGATAATGATGATGAATAAAATGCTAATTAGTTAGGTAGATTAAGATGTAACACATTCATGGTACACAGTCTCTTCTATGTCTTTTTTCCAAATTTGTTTAGGAAACTATTAACTTCCCTTTCAAGCAGCAAATTGTAGTTAACTTTTAATTAATTCTTAGTTAGGTTGTGGGGATCAGTAGGGTAATTATCCTATTAGAAATTAAATGTATTTGCTCTGAGCATATTCGATACTTAGAGTAATTTTTACTTAATAATTATATGCTTATATCATTTTTTTTATCCTCACCTAATATGTCATTTATCTGAAATTCAACTAATCAAGATTTACGTTGAAAAATTTTTCGGGGTAAAACACTTTCTACTAAAGGCTACTTTATATTTAATGCTTGAACCAAAAATCGCTAATTAAAGACGAAGGAATAGTTACAATCCCACCATAATCTTTGACGGTAACTATATGTGCATCTTATTAAATTAAAATTACATGGTTGCTAATTTTGATAATAGAAAATTTACCAAATTAGGGGTTTACACCAAACTGTTTTAACTTAAGTGATTTAATAAGTTGAAACTGTGTTTTAATTAATCATGATTTACTAAAAGGAATGTATATGTAAACATATGTCATGCATCAATTGATTTAGTATAAACACAGATTCAAATAAGTTTTTACTTAATGGATATAAGGGAGAATAGCATTTTTGGTACTTCAATTATTGATAAATTCTAATTTTGATTCTTATGCTATATGACTCAACATATCTATCCTTCAATAAATTTAACTATATGATATTGTCTCTTAATGGATATTAGGGAGTCAATTATTGATAAATTCTAATTTTGATCCTTATGATATTTATTCGATTAATTTAAATATATGATATTGTCTCTTAAGTAAGTAATATGTTAAATTTGAACTATTTTTAAAAGTATATTACTTTCAATTATGGAGTAACAACTAACCAGACAAGTTTTAAATTTTTCATAGATAAGTAAACAATAAAATAGTTAAGAATTTGAAATTTTTGTGAATATTTATAAGCACAAAGATATCAAACGTGTATATTTCAAGTAATTTATCAATAATTGAGGGACTAAGAATGTTATATGTGTACAGACAAGGAAGAAATTCTTCTAATATTGTGGTTACTCTTTCAGAATCTCATCCTGAGACCTATCCTCAACAAAGAAACACTTGATTGCACGATTTGTCCTTCAAATGAGCTGGTCTTTAATTTTTGTTATTAAAAATCAGATTTATGCCTAGTCTGACATAAGTTCTTTAAGAGTTGACTATAACTTATAATACTACGATGCAAAAATATAAATTTATGCCTCCGCAAAAAAAAAGGGAAAAAAAGTTGTCTTCACATATAAAAATGAAATATCCAAAATATGGGCAAAAGTGCAAATGATCCACAAAAAAACGCAATTGGGCCCCTAATCCCCCTTTATGTTTGTAGCAAATCCTCTCATATGGGCCGGCCTTTTCTTTCGTAATTGGGCCTCTATCTAAGGCCCGAATATCACGATATCTGGGCCGTTAACATGCAATGGCCAATGTTACAAATTTCCCTTTTTTCGGTCATTATTTAGATTTTGTCCTTATTTTAAAAGTTGTATAAATATAATCATTCGAAAAAATTACCCTTCGAGATAATTCTAATGTTTGCTCATATGCTTCATTATTTTACAAATAAAATATCAGATTGTTTGTATCTAACATTTGAACAACTTACAAAATCTTAGACCATGATCTAATATTGTCTCGTATGATTTTCTGTTTGATCGGGGAAAAAAAAAAACTTAAAGTATGGTCTAAAAGATTCCTAAGCTATTTTGTAAAAAATAGTTATTTAGTAAATAGGTATAAAAAAGGAATAACAAGTGAAAAATTCTCAATATTACTATTCACTCCCCTCAACTCATGTATGCATCTCTATTTAACATGTTGAGGTCCAAAAAAATTGTGTGTAAAGTCACAATAAATATGGAGTTAGTATTTGATCATGACACAAGGGTTGCATGCAACAAATTACTAACTGAGCTTGATTACTTATATTGATCTTACGCGAACGTCCCTTTAAAGTATAATGAAAGTCACCAATCTAGATCATGAGGCTTCATGTTTATCACATTTTAAATTATAACAATATTTTCAAATCTATCTTCTCTTCTTTCTTTTTTTTAACTATCACAATCGACAAAATATCATTACATAAATTGAAACTGATAATATACTATTCATCACTTTATATCCACAATATTCCCTCGTGCTTTTATTCTCCATGTTTGTAGAAGAAAGAGAAAGAATGGGAATTTCATCTTAATGAGGTATACCACTAACGTTAGCAAAGGGAATATTATGACAAATTAAAGAGAGAAAAATCACGTGTCAATAGTCAATAGCATGCCGGGCGGGCCTTATAAGGTTCATCTAATTTTAGTATTTTCGATATAAAATAAATAAAAGGTCAATAAATTTGACTTCATAGTATTAAAATTCTAATCGATTTAATATTAAAAATCTTAAAAGTCAACTTTATAAAATTCAAATCTCGAATTCACTTTCGAAAACAAGATTCTTTTAACACATTCTTGTCAATACTATCATCGTACCCAAACTTGAATGTCTTGGATAAGAGTAGCTTATATTCCCCCAAATATATTTATTTTAAAACCAAAAAAAAAAAAAATGTACAGTAACTAATTATCTACTTGTGGCATCCACACTCTGCTGACGAGAACTAAACAAAATCAATTTGTTTTTATTTAAAAAAATTCCATATACTTTATTTTATGTAATATTATTTGATTAGACACAATATGCGCTCATTTTTAATAGGTGATTTGTCTGGTTAATTAATTCCATTAACGAATTAAAAGAAGGGGATTAACAAAGTTTAAGGCATTAACAAAGTTTGTTGATTTCCTTAAATATATTAAGCAACACATGTGTGATGTATTCAACAAGTTATAGTCTTGACCTACATGATCGGGTACTCTTTGAAATTGAAGTAGATTGGAAAGAATCCACCAAAATAATTTAAATGAAATTATCCGGAGAATGAACTCCGGGAAGGATTTCATCATGATGGAACTAAATCATTGTAATTATTGATCTTTATTGAGAAATTTCTAGTAAATGTGAGTCGTCAATTAAGTCGGATGGATTACATGCCTTTCATACAAGCCGGCCACATGTTGCCCCAATCGAAAAGAAAAAAATATTTATATTGATTATAAATCATCTCATTAGGATAAATATAAAATTTAAAGATAAATTATATTTTAAAAAATATATTACTATTATTTATAACAATTTTTATTTTTATTTAAAAAAAAAAACATAAATTAAACAAATAGAATCGAAACTTCCAATCTCAAAAAATGCCTCGGAAGTATCTGATAAATTATTGGCCCCCCAAACTTTTCATTATTCTATCAACTTCAATTAAAAAGAAAATGTGTGGACCAAAAAATTGCATAACTCAATTTTAATTAGCTGGAAATGATTCTGAGAATTATCAAGTTGGTACCAATTAAAAACAAAACACTTTTTTTTCATTGGAAAAGTACGTGATATATTTTGAAATAGAAAAAATGCATGTCTTAATTGTTTCTAGAGATTATTCAACAGAATATTTTTAAGTAAAAAATCGAAAAATATTTTTAATAGAACACGTGCTAATAGATTTTTGTTATATTCACCTTCTCTATGTACCTGTTCTTAATTTCAAAATTTATATTTGCATTAAGAAATTTATTTAGTATGCATTATTTTATTTGTTTGGATTAATTTGTCTTAGTTATTATTGGACTGGTAAAATTGTATTTTCTTTAATCATTTTTTTAAAATATTCGTCAAATATTTTGAATTGTTAACTATCGTGACTTATAGTATTTTCTATATAGTTTTTAAATATTAAGTTTTATTTCTGAAAAAATTAAAGATTCTACATCTAAATTTATACCAAATATTAGTTTATTTGACTCTCGTTTTCATAATCAAGTCAAACAAATTAAAATAAAAAAGTACAAATTATTAATTTAAAACTGATCAGTACGTAACCTTAAAAGGAATTAGAAGTCCAAAATCATAATCTTCAAATAATAATTCATTATTTAATAATCGATCCCAACTCACTCGAACCAATACATAAATATGGTCACTCTAGTACATTTTCTTGAAAAGTATAATTATCCCTTAATTATATTATATTCCCTTTTAACTTATGAAACTAATAAGTTTTAGCTAAGGAGACAAATCTTCTCAAAGTAAGATCCAAGGAGATCATAAGAATCTTATCCAATTTCTTGACTAAGGTGGCAAAATCAGTCTCTAAAAATACGATTCGTTGAACTCGCTTAAACTTAAATAATTTATGATCTGCTCATTTATTAGGTTAATTGTTCCAGCCTAATTCATTTCAGCTCATAAAATATTAAGTTGTGCAGTCCAAATGATTCATGAGAAATCTTGTTAAAATATTTTCAAATATATATATTTTTTCATTTGAAATGTAATATATATAAAGTCATAATAATAAAGGAATAAAATAGTTTATTATTAAGTACCAAAATATAATAAAGAACAAATAAGGAAATTAAAACTTAATAAGAATTTGAGGAAGTTTGTTATGATACGTTTTTAGTTCATTTCAGCCCAAGTTACTTTTGAATGGGTCAATAACTCGCTAATTTATTAGTTCAATCTATTTTAATGCGTCCAAATTCAGTTCAATCCGATCATTTGATACTAGCTACTATATATATATTCTTGACATTACATACTATATACTCCCTCTCTATCCATTTTTAATTGTTATGTTGTGCTTTTCGAAAGTCAATTTGACTGATTTTCAAAGTTAAATTATATTACGTTAATTCGATATTTCAAACAAAAAATTTAGATATTCAAAAACTATACGAAAAGTACTATAAATTCCAATTTTGTACATATTAATATGATGAAAAAATACATCGTAAAATGTTAGACAAAATTATTACAGTTTAACTCTAAAAAAAAAAACTATGACAATTAATAGTGGACGGAGGTAGTAGGTGTTTGGCTAATTATTTACCACCTTACAAATTACAATATTCTTGCAACCTCACTATTATGTTGATCAACAAAATCTATCTCCAATAAAAAGTTTCAACCTAAATCACTATATAGATATAAAGTTTTAGCAGTGAAAAGTAGCTTCAACTATCTCTCTCTCTTTTTTCTTTGAATATATATAAGCATAGTAGCATATTAGATTTGGTAGAATAATTATCGAATTTTATTGACATCTTTGAAGAGACTTCCATGCAAAGAAAGTTCTTTTTTTCTAGATACCCATTAAAAAACAACACAACATAAGTTTACAATTTAAATTATATACACCATCATCATCAGTATAATGTATGATTTGTAATTTTGAAAATAAGACATAATTACCGTGTAAAACACGTGATTAGTGACATGTGGCATGATGGCATAAAAATGTGATTAGTTACATAGAGTAGTAAGACAAAAAAAAAAAAAAAAAAAAAAAAGATTCA
>JAJONR010013878.1:0-18640 GCA_029582245.1 Solanum etuberosum
CCCCCCCCCTATAAATTTATTTAGGTTATTTAAAGCGTGACCAATAGATGATCGCCACATATTTTAAGAATAATTTTTTTTTTTAAAATGAGTGGCTGTTAAAAAAATGGTCAATATTAGACCCATAGGTGGATGTCAAGGGTATTTTGGAGCTAATAGATTGATGAAGGGTAATTTTGTACAATTTTCAATAGTTCAAGGGTATTTTAGGCCCTTTAAAGTCTTCTCAAGAACTTGTCTTGCCTCAGTGTTTATTTAAAAAAGGGTAAAGGCATGTTATATTCTTCACCTGTGTTATTTAGAGATTATATATTATCGTTATAAAAGTGGTTCATATATACTTCTACTGTTACACAAATGACTCACATATACTCTCTTCCTCTGACGGAAGTGAAAAAAATAGTTTTAAAATTAGTTTTTTTAACATTTTTTTTATTAAAAAAAATAAAAAATCCATGTAGGGGTACACTTGATCCTTCTCACACATTTTTTTCTTTTGACTATTTTTATTAGTCGACTAGTTTGAATTTATTATTTTGATGGTCATATTTATTTTTTCACTTATTTTCTTGTAAAATTTATTATAGATGTCCCAAATATTTTTTTTACAGATATAAAAATTAAATTACAATATAGCCATTAAAAATTAATTCTATTTTTTTAAAATATTTTAATCTTTTTCCACTCACAATTCTTTCTTTCTATTTCTCTTATATTTACACTAAAGAATGAAAGAAAAAAATAAATAAAAATAAAAATAAAAAACTCAAATAAAAGTAATTAAATAAGTCAAAAATAATTTATGTGTGAAAAAAATTAAATATATGATGTCTTGCATACGATGTCTTGTGTGAAAAGAATGTACCATCAAATTTAAAGAGTGATAATAAGACCGACTTTATTGTATTGGGCAGAGCGTTGACCAGTTAAGAATTCATGTTTAGAAGAGACAAGTGGTGGAAATGAGGATGTTGAAATGGATATGGGGGCCTATTAGGAGCGACATGAATAGGAATTAGGATATTCGGGACAAAGTGAGAGTGACCTTCGTGATGGACAAGATAATGGAAGGGACACTAAGGCCTCATTTGTTTTCATTAAGATTAAGACGTCTGAATCTGAATGCACATCTAAATGATTAAGATCTAGTCTACAAATCTGAACACTGAATGATTAATATTGTTTGTTTTTAAACATCTGAATATATTTTTTTTTTTAAATGATAGTTAAATATTACATTGACAAAATATTAGGAAAAAACTCCATTCTTTGATAAACGTTATGAACTTAAGATATTTGAATTATAAATAAATATTTTAAGATTGATAAAAATAAAATGGAACCACATGGATTACATATATAAATTATAGTAATATAAATAATTGTTAGAAAAAAAAATATAGTAATCATTTTTTGAAAGAATTTTTTTAAACACAAATTAATCTTAAATAAATAAATGAAACATCTCTATGTTCCATAATGTGTTTGCCCATGTACTCTTCTCTACATAAATAATGAACATGATACATTCAAAAGATCTTAAGCAAATTTATAAATGCATCATCGTCCGATTTCAACAACACATATTTATGAAGTTACGTTGCACTTTAATCAAATAAAACTTTTACAATAATTTTTATCAATTCTTGATAAACAAGCATCATGAACAAAAATTAAAAATTAAGAAAATAATTTGGATAACTAAAGTTTGAGGATGAGAGATGCTTGGATTATTTTTTTTAAAAAGAAAAATATATGGAGCACAATTTTTTTTGAAAATAAAAATGTCTTTAAAAGAGTCTGAATGAGAATAAGACTCTGTCACAAACCTGATTCATTCAGACCATTTCAGACCCATTAAGAGATTTTTCAGTAAAAAAATAAATGCACTTAATAGCCTAATGTCTGAACCATTCAGATTCAGACCTCCATTAAGTGCAAACAAATGAGGCCTAGGATGACATGTGAAGATGAGACGTGTGGTTGCCCTGTAAGGAGGTGTGAGAGGTTAGATATATAGTAGAGTCGAGGAGAGGTAGAGGTAAGCCGAAAAAGTATTAGGGAGAAGTGGTTAGACAAGATTTGGTGCATCTTCAACTTACCGTGGACATGACATTAGATAGGAGGGTAGGTAAGTTGTAGAGAAGGGTAGAATGTTAGTAGGTAGTTTGGAATTGTCTTATTGCAATTTTATTCATATATTTGGCTAGGTGAAAGTGTAGAACTCCGTGTTGGTTGTAGTATTAGCATATTCATGTAGTATTTGTATTTTGGTATCTAATATCATTAGTGCTTTACTATGTTTAGGTGACCACACCTTCTTCTTTTTTGTTACAGTCCTTGCATATATATTTTGCATTGGTTTGCTATTAGCTCTTATGTTTTGTTTTAATTATTGCTTTGATTTGCTTGAGCCGAAAATCTTTTGGAAGCAACTTCTCTACCTCGAAAAGGTAGTTATAAGGCTTCCGTACACTCTATCATCTCCACACCCTACTTTGTGAAATTTCACTGAATTTATTGTTGTTGTAAATGTCAATAGGTCGATATACATGATGGTCGTCAGTAAGTTACGTCCGTATTTCAATTTATTTGTCTAATTTTTATTTTTAATCGGTATAAAAGTGAATATTTTTTTCCTAATTTCAAAATCTCATATGATATGTTTAAAATTACAAGATTTTAAAGGTGCTTTAATATATTACACTCATTTTTAGTTTAACAACATAAAATTCAAAAATCTTTTTTACTTACTCAAATTTTGTGTCGAGTCAATCTAAGACAAAATAAATAAAACAGATGAAGTATTTTGCTTACGTGATAAGATTAAGAAAGTAGATATATGGGGCAAGGTTGAAGTAGCCTCCATGGTGGATAAAAATGAAAAAAAAATGAGATTGAAATAATTCAAACATGTGAAAAGAAATTAAAAAGGAAGGAGTATTTCAAAAAATAAACTTTTTTGCAAGTACTCTCAAATATCTATTATATAGAAAAGTTAATCACATATAAATATGACACCTTCTTTAATCATATATATGTAAGTCTTAATTGAAATATGTTTGGAGCTTTTATGGCTTGTTAAGACTAATGTGTATATAAATGAATTGATATATTTTAAATGGTTAACTTATCTACCTAATGTAACCTTAGAGTGGGCGAAATATTTTAAAATTTTAATGTGTATAGTATAAATAGTTTATCATATGTTTAGGTACTTAATTGGGCCGTAAATGTCCAAAACATAAAATAATTGGGCCGTAACTGTCCAAAACATAAAAAAATTGACAGCTGTGGGATTTGAACCCACGCCCTTTTGGACCAGAGCCTAAATCTGGCGCCTTAGACCACTCGGCCAAACTGTCAAGTTGTAAGTTTTTAACGTATTTTATTATATATTGTCTCTTCTGGGCAGTAACGAGGGATCCATTGAGGTCGATTCAAATTGGACATACAGATTTTTATTTTATGAGATTGGAAATATAGTTGACTTTCCTTATGTGATATTGTGATCCCACCATTTATGTTGATTGAATAAAATAATTCAAGAAATAGATAATACCTCAAATTATTCTAAAATTTTATCTCGAAATTACTATCTTTATTTCACATACTAAAAAACCCTTTAAAAATTCAATTATAATTTAATATGATATTTTTCTCTAAGAATTGTAGCATGCAAGAAGAAAGAAATAGAAAACTGTTTTTGGGCATTGTCACACATTTGTGACGAGATAAGACTTAAGAGAGGGAGTTGCTTGAATATAAAAATGTATCTTTTTTTTTTTTTTGGAGTGGTAAGTACTCCATCCTTAACCAAGAGGTCTCGGGTTCGAGTCCCCTTGGGTACGGAGTCGCCTTTGTTAGGGAGCGCTTTACCCCCCAATGTGGGACTTCCCGGTGCGAATCCAAATTTAATCGGGCTCCAATGTGGGTACCGGACACCGAATGGGAAACCAAAAAAATAATAATATATATATATATATATATATATGTATATCTAGTTATTTGAGATGACTTAGTTAGTTTTGAGGGTGGTCATCCACACAGATGACTTGTGATCGATCCCCCCTCAATACCTTCTGAGTCGAATTTGTCGCATATGGCTTGCCTAGTGCGGTTTACATCTCATGTGTGGTTTACAGACTATTATACAATGGGGGGGTTACTCAGTGCACATAGAGTGCTCACCCGAAGGTTAGAAGTGTATGTATAAATATGATAAATACAATCGTCTGACATCTCAAAAAAATCATTTTCTCTGACATCTCAAATTATTTCTTGAATAATAAATACTCAAACTATATCTATAAATTTTAATAAGATCTAAACTATAATTATTTTTTTAAAAAAAAATTGCATTAAATGACGATATCAAATCAGACCGCCCGATAAAATTCTAACGATATGGCTTATTAGACCACAATAAACAAATTAAAAGACAAAGGCCCTATAAATATTTTAAGCTAAGGTTGCCCATAATGTTCATATATATAACGTGTCCTATTATAAGTTTGCAACGTAGCCTTAGAACCTAATTCGTAATAAACTCTTACAAATATATTTTTCCATTTTCTCTTCACTTTCTTTATAATATAATTGCCTAAAAGAAGTTGTTCTCCTTATCTATGCATAAAGGGATAATAAAGGTGGATATTTTGATAAATATAAAGTGATTTCTAAATAATTACTCCTTTCGATGGCCGTGTTTTGTTTCTTGAGAGTTAAACTATATTTCGATTCATAAATTTTGATATATGTATATTTTTCACTTAACAGATATCAACGAATTATAATAATAGTACTTTTTGTAGTTTCCAAATATTTAAATTAAAATTTGAAAATGTTTGAAAATGTTCAATTAATTAATTAATCTAATTTAATTAACTACGTATAAAAATAAACAAATTAATTTTTGAAAATAAAATGTGACAAGTATTACAAAGGAAGTATATATTCGTTGGTTCATTGTGTTTTATATGTACAAATTATTTCACATGTGTAAAATGATAATGGTAATGATAATAACCCGTACTAATTTGAAAACTTTACATGATTGTATGATAGGATGTATTAAAAAATTAATACATGTATATATTAGTGGTTATGATATTTTTAATCCTTTAATTTGTTTGATAAAATTCTCAGCTTATACATAATTTATCAGACTCTGTTAAGTATTATAGGGTGTATAAATAATACATAATAAATCATGATTTTTGCAATACCACAATTAAGTAAGCATGGTTAAAAATAATATTGTCCGTAATTAACAAATCAAATCAAGTAGATAAGAAATAATTTCAATATAATTAATTTCAATATATTACTAACACATTATATTGAGTATTGTTTTTACATACTCTATCAAACGATCTCGAATTACAACTACAGACATGAATACATCATTTATTTTACGGAAAAGGGCCAAAAATACCTTTAAATTATCTGAAAAAGTTTAAATATATCCCTTATCCACCTATTTGGCTGAAAATACCCCACACTCCACATTTTTGACCCATTTTTACCCTTAAAACTATCAGAATCTTATTAAATTAATTTTATTTTTATTATTTATTATGTGGAAGATTTCTATTTGCTGAAATTAAAACTCCATCTTTACCTCTTCATTTAACCCGCCACATGACCCAATTGCCCATGGTATCCCACCCCAGACCCGATCGGTATCCCTTTCTCCGGCTTTCTAGAAATCTTTCACTTCGACTCTTTTCCCAAATCAAATTGGGTGTTCTATTTTTCAGTTTTAAGTGCATTTTCTTAGTTAAAAACTTCATAAACATATTTCTGATTGGAGAGTCCAAGGACCAAAATCTTCGGATAAGATCCTATTCTTCTTCTTCTTTCTCCTCTACTGTACTGAAACAAAACTATGCATCAAAGCAAGAAAATGATGAATTTTTTTTTATTTTTCTTGTTGGAGAATTTAAGATTTCCAGATCAAAATATTTTTATTTTTTACTTTTAGTGTAAATGTAAAATATGAGCTGGAGTAAAAAGAGGAATTTTGTGGATGTGATGATAAATATGAGGAAGAGAAAAAGAAAAGTGTAATTCTTGAGAATGTGATGGACGGATGGAATTAGGGAAAACTACTGGAGCAACAAATTTATAGAGAATGAATAATTAGAGAAATTTAAAGAGTTCAAATTTGGTGGTGCAGAAGCAGAGCTCAATGAATTGCGCAAGAGAGCTGATGATTTCATTGGGAGGATGAACAATCAAATTAGAGTTGAAGCTGCCCGATGACCCACCTTCACCCCTTTATTTAACCCGTCACATGATCTAGATTTCTATCCAAATTATTCGTAATATCTAGACATGCGAGGTGGGGTTTTAATTTCAACAAGTAAAAATCTGCCACGTAATAATAATAATAATAATAATAATAAAATTAATTTAAGAAAAGTCGGTTAGTGTTAAGGGTAAAAGTGAACCAAATAGATGGACTGAGGGGGTATTTTCAGCCAAATAGGTGGATGAGGGGTATATTTAAACCTTTTCGAATAGTTTAAGGGTATTTTTGACCCTTTGCCGTTTATTTTATTTGTAGTTATAAGATCCATCAATCAAGCTCTTTTAAAAGCTTAATAAAAGCAAATATTGTTGAAGAGGAATATCTTCACTTTTATACATCATTTGATTCAACAACTCACCATATATATATACATTCATGAGAATCCATGAATATGACTTTTTCATCCAAATAACAGAAAGACAATTAAAAATCAATATTTAATGGTATATTATTTAGAGGGACACTTGTAACATGCATGACCTCAAAAGCTAAGGACATGAACACTCAAAAAAGGCATTTCACCATTTGTAGAAATAGTTGGACTATTCTAAAAGGGGATTGAATTGTAATTTATATATTTATTTATTCTTCTTATATTAATTTAAATTTATTCGATCAAGCTAAGTCAGAGGGTGTAGATCAGAAAGCGCCTTCATAACCACCTCATTCATTTAATAAAGAGAGGGAAAGGAGCTAATGTATTTGCATGACAAGTTTATTAAGACAAATAATAGTAATTTAATTAGATCAAAGTCGCGATATTTATTTTCAATTGATTTTTTTTTCCAAATCTTATTCCATTTAGGAACGCGTTGGTAGTCTGTCGTGTTGACATAACCAGAGGAAGTGTTTAATTTTATTTGGGCAATGAAGCTTCCATATCCATTTGAAGTCGTTATAATTATTATTTTTAAGGTGATGGTACACTGAGTTCGTTGTTAGAATCCCTTTCGGGATATGACTCCATGTCGCTCTGTCCTGTGCGTGGGGTGAAGAGGTTAGATAGGTATATTCAATGAGATTTCTGATCCCTACTTGGAGAATAAAGGAGATGCAACTATAGTTCCATTCTCGTGAGTTCGTTAGGATGTAACTAACTTTCTGTAACGATCTGTTCCCGTCGTTATGGAAAAGCCAATGGGGAAAGAATTTGGGCCAGAAAACTTTTGAGTAGTGACTTGGGAATTCCTAGCCTAGTCCAGATATGGACGAAATCTGAGTCAGGTGAGATCTAGGGAAATCTGGTAATGAATGAGAGAGATAATTATGAATTTGATCACATGAGTGGATAGCCAAGACGTTAGGGAGCCCGTACGGCTTTACGAAATCGAATTCGGGCGAGTAGAACTCCTGAAACTAATCTTAGCGTGAACGGATAGTTTTTGAACGTCAAGGGTTGAAGCTGTGTTGTGAAATGGGAGTTTGGAACTCAAATTCTGACTTTCTGTCTCCGTGCAAGCCGCCGGGGAGGGATTAATCCCGCCAGGGCAGGGCCGCTGTTGCGGGTTGGGTCTCGCTGTGGAGGGACAGTCGCGACTTAAGTCGAGGAAAAGCCCCAAAATCGTTATTTTCTGCAAAACCTCGTTCTTGAGAGCTAAGAGACGACCCAGAGCAGTTCTTGACAGTTTCCCACGTTTTCTAGCGCTAACGGTAAGATTATTACTCCCCTAATCCGTTTTTCGATCCGTAGAACTTGGAATCTTGGGTGATTATCATTGGGGGAGGGTTTTGGCCTGGAATTAATGGCGGAAAAAGCCCTAATTGAACATTAGGATCTTGGGTTTGGCCATGGATAGATAGATTGATTATTATCCGGGTAAATTAGGCCTTGTTTATTGATCCTTGCGTTAATTGATTGTTTTTAGACCAAGAACAAGCTGAACGAATCCGAAAAAGGAAGGCTCAAGTGTCTTAGGAGGATTCAAGCTTGGTTTCGAGGTAGGTGATGGTTTGATTTCCTAGTTGTGTGATATATGCCGGTTAATTGCTTCATTGTATGCATGCATGTATGTGAATAGGGAAATGCGAATCAAATCCAATGAAAATGAGTATGTGTGAACGATTGCATGCCATGAACCTAATACTTGATTGTATGATTATGAGTAATATCCATTATGGGTGTGATTGTGATTGTGGTTTTGCTGATTGGATCGGGTGTCACGTTCCGACACACATATTGGATCGGTGTCACGTTCCGACACATATATTGGATCGGGTGTCACGTTTCGACACATATATTGGATCGGGTGTCACGTTCCAACACACTAACAGTTTTGGTGTGGGTTCCATGAGAGGACCATTGTGATTATTACATCCATGTCTATTGCCGTTGATATTGGGAACTATATGTTGCTCTTGAAATGATAACTGATCTATGTATTTTGTATATGTGTGTTCACTGTGTTGTGATTTCTTGCCTATGTATCGCTTACTGGAATAGCCGCGTGATCCTACTAGTACACTGTGGTTTTTGTACTGATGTTGCACTTGCTCATTCTTTGTTGAGTACAGGGCATCTTCAGGCGGCTACTGATAGACCTTAGCTAGGAGATCAGTGATCGAGACCGGATTCGAGGGTGAGCCAGTTGTTTCAAGCTGCCATGGATCCTTCATTTTTGTTTAGTCCATTCTCTTCAGACTCAGACTAGTGTTTGGATATTTCTTATGTTGGTTGGGGTTGTACCCCTTTTTCTTAGACTTGTTGGTTAGTAGTTTTGGTACAATGACTTTCAGGTTCTAGGGGTTGTCTTTCCGCAATAGTTGTTAGTCTTTATTCAAACTTCTGGAGTTTATGGAAACTCCATAATTTCTTTAAGTCATTTAAACCTGCTTCCGTATCTTTAAGTGCTTAGTTTTTCGTGAATTTATTTAGTCGGGTTGTAGTAATGGTTCTCCCACCGGAGGGTTAGTATGGATGCCAATCACGACGGTCTAGGTCGTGACAAAATTGGTATCAGAGCCCTAGATTCGTTGATCTCGTTGTACCAAAACGAGTTTAGTAGAGTCTTGCGGAACGGTACAGAGACGTTTGTACTTTTCTTCGAGAGGCTACATGACTTTAGAAAATCTCTTTATTTCTACTCCTTTCATGCTATGACTTGATTCCAATTTATATCTGGCGATCCAAATTGGTATCTAATCTTCTTTCCTCTTCTGTCCGCAGATGGTTAACACACGTTTCAACGGCGTCAGGTGCGTAGCTCCCGTCAATGAACCAGCCGAGGAGTCCGTAGCAAGAGGACGCGGTCTAGGCATGGGTAGAGGAAGAGGAATGAGCAGGGGCCGAGGAAGGATAGCACCCGCTAGGGGTGGAGCTCTAGTTGAGAATTCCTATCATCAGCTCTACCCATTAGGATGAGGTCGTCAGCGAAGAATAGATGAGATAGATACGGCCCTTTTCTAGTAATTTTTATGGGTGTCCAATTTTTTTGTGACACTTCACTTTCTATTCTTTGCGACAACATTTCCATGCATAATATGAAGATGTAGGGGATATTGGATCTCCTTGTCTTATGCCTCGAGATGATTCGAAGAAATCTGTGTGTTTACCATTAACTAGAATGGCTATACTGCTCGTGGTGATACAAGACATAATTAGATTGATAAAGTTGTGTGGGAACCCAAAGTAGATAAGGGTGTTTCGTATAAAGGACCACTCGATCCTATCGAAAGCTTTTTCCAGGTCGATTTTTAGCATCATGTTACCCTTTTTCTCCTTCATTTTCTGGAAATGAGAGATAGTTTCCTGCACTATTATTGCGTTGTCCGTGGCTTGCCTGGCTTGGCATGGACCTATCAACTTATTCATAATAGGTCTTAGCCTGTTAGAAATAATTTTAGTGATTATTTTATAATTTGTGTCACACAGGCTTATAGGTCTAAAATCTCTTAGATTGTTGGCCCCTTTCTTTTTTGGTACAAGGCAAACATGAGTTACTCCAATAATTTTGATAGAAATAGGAGCTTTATAAGGTTGAAATGAGCTTACTGCTTGGAGTATCTCTTTTTCAGAAGGGACACTACCTAAGTCTTCTAGGTTGGAGCTGATATGGAGTCTTTTGGGGCTCTCATTGCTCAAGGTTGAGAGGTTTTGGGTTGTGCAGAATAAGTTGGTAAAGTAAGCAGTAGTGATGATTCAATTTGTTTGGAAGTACAATACAAATGAGTGCAAACTTATAGTATTTTTCGTATAATTTTTCAATATATCTGAATTTGAAATATTGAACTAATCTATTTCAATTTAACTTTAAACATTAATTAAATTATATTAACTTTGGTAAAAACGAAACATAACAAGTAAACATGAATAGGAGTGACAAACAATATATCATAAGAAGAAAAAAAATTCTAAATAAAAAAGAGGAGATGGTTCTCTATGGATGACACTATGAATAATTTAGTTCTAGGAACTTGAAAACATCAGATATTTTCTTGAAATGACCAATTAAATTATAGATAAACTTAAAAAAAAATAAAAAAATAGACAGAAAATGGAAGAACCTTATTCCAAATACCAAGAATATTACCTAAAAATCCAAAGCATATGACCAATTCACTTAGGCCAATTACTTCCCTTTTTATCCATAAATTTAGTTATCCTAGCTAGCTACACATAATTGAATAACAACAACCATATACTATTATGATTTATTTAGCTTATGGGTATATAATTGTTCCTTTTGATGAATGAATTATGCCATATATATTGGTAAATCTATGAAAGTTTGGGGTTCTTATTAATTTTTATTTTTTTATGTTTTTTATCGATACCTAAGTGATAACGAATCTAGATAGCTTTTTTTATGATCAATTTCATCAATTTTAGTTGAGGCAATTTTTACGTGTTCATTACCAACTAATCTAACTTCTGAAACATATAATATTCTTGATCCTTAGCTTCCTTCTACTAGGTCTGGACATTCTACCTTTTTTGAGCTAGTTTTTAGGTGTGAATTAGGCTTTATGCTTATAAGTATAATAATTGTTTCTTGGAAAAGAGCAAATATATCCCTCGTTATAAAAGTGACTCATATATTTGTTGCACAAATGACTCACATATATCCTTACTCTTAAACAAATGACTCACAGATACCCCTACTCTTACACAAATGACTTACATATACCCCTACTCTTACAAAAATGACTCACAATACCTTTTTCCTATAATAAGATATTCAAATAATGATAAACAAAGAAGTCTAATAATAATTTAGACAAGTGAGAGTTGCTCGGATGGTAAACATCCCTCACTTCCAACCTTAAGGATGTGAGTTCTAGTCAACAAGGGAGCAAAGGTGGGAGCTCTTGAGGGGAGGAATAAATAATAATAATATTAATAATAATTCATGTGTGAAAACGACCAAATATATCCCTATATGAATTTTTTTAAAAGCAAAAAAATAATTTAGAATTATTTTTTCACTTCCATCAGATGAAAAAGGGTATATGTGAGTCACTTTTGTAATGGTGAACCACTTTTGTAACAGTAGGGATATATATGGGAGCCACATTTTTAACGAGAGGTATATCAGCTCTAAATGACAAACTTGAGGGGTATATCATACTATTTTCCCATGTTTGTTTTGATAATAAAATTGTCCCCACATTGATGAACGAATAGAATTCTAGACTTATTATAAGGTTTGGACAATCCTCTTTCATTTAAGCTAGTTTTTCAAGTGTAGGGTGGAAATATCTTAATCCATGAATATGCATGCATCATATTGGACTTGGTCAATCCTTTTCCATTATTTGAACTAGATTTTGGGGTGTCAATTAGACCTTCACAATTAGAGAGGAGATTAATCAAATTTCAAAGAGAATTAAAAAAGAAAAGAAAATTATGAATTTAACTAGTATATATATATCAAACCAAAGTAGTGCTTCTTAATTATTCCAAAATAAAAGAATAACTCGGTGCACTAAAGCTTTAGTTATGTGCAACGTTCAAAGAAGACCAAATCACAAGGCTTATACGCAACTTTATTCTATATTTTATAAAAAGTTATTTTCACAACTTGAACTTCGTGACTTTTAAAAAAAAACTGAACGAAGAAAGAGTGAGACCAAAGATTAGATTCTATAAAATGCATGGAAGATATGTAATATGTCATAGTACCAAAAGACTAGTCCACTTGAACATATAAAGGGCATATATATCATTGGTGAACTTTGTGGGTGCAGTTGCTTTATATATAAAGTAAAAATCTGAAGAAATGGCCATTTAGGTGTGTTTAATAGGGAGGAAAATATTTTTCACGAAAAATATATTTTTTTGAATATTAAGTTTTATTTTATTTTCTGATATTTAGTAAGAAAATAGAAGATATTATCCCTAAAATATTTTATATAATCTTGATAAACACATATAACAGGGGTGGGGTGGAGGGTAGGAGCTAGTGTGGGGTATATCATACTAAAATCAGGAATTTACGACGAATAAATTTTGTAGATGATAAATTACAAAATTAAAATTCGCCATTAATTCTATTTAGCGACGAATTATTTTAAATTTTTGTTAGCTGTGAGCATTTATCGATAAAGTTTGCTGTTAATTTTATATTATTATTTTTTTGTTGTGGATGGGGCTACGAGGGTGGGGAGAAACAATGAATTTTGAATGTCACTTATGAAACTTAATTTTCCTACTTTCATTAACACACCCTTATCAATAGAATATATTTTGTTTTTAGGTTTGCATATAATCTTATGAAGTATATAAAATTGTTCTTTCTCTAATAACTTAAGTTTATATATACGAGACGGTTACATATTTACATATAATATTATTTAGATCAGAGAGAAGTCTTGCATTTTAAATTTCAATACTATCCATTATTAGTAAAAATATTTATGTGCTTGATCCATTAAAAAAAAATTAGCCATGCACACGAAGAGCATCATGAATATATAATTAAGTATATAAATATACTCTTTCTGACACTTACTCAATGTTTAATATTCATGTTAGAATTTCAATTAATTTAGATTTACGCTGCATAAAGAACCATTTAAAGAAAAACATTATCTAATATGATTTTTTTTACATTCATCATTCAAACTCGAGATATTTATTTAAGGTTGAAAAAGTTATATCTATCTTACCACAACCTTAGTTAGTGTTGGAGTCGATACAAATGACACTTGACAGAATCTTATGCTCACTTTCCATAACCTCTGGTCTCTTTTTTCCACTACATTTTTTATAATACGAGTAAGAGGTATCAAATTGACAGATTGAGGTGATTTTGAGCAGATCAAAATCAATTAATTTAATCAATAAAAAGATATTGACCCTCACAAATATTTCTTGATGAATTGAAATGGTTGCGCTAAAATGGCCGAAATGTAGATCATAAACTAAATTTTCGCTCAATTTTTACTAAGTTTTAATTGTTTTATTTGAATTTTTTAGTATCTTGTTAAAAAAATTTCATTATGACTATATATTAGTTAAGAATATAACAAGGGTTTGTCAAGGCACTAAAAAGATACTTTGATCTAAACGAATACTATAAGGGAGACATGGTGGTGTCACTAATAGTATTATAATTAAGAAGAAGAATATTGATTAATTAAACAATTCTGGACTCTTCTTACTTTTATTATTTTATATATTTAATTGAGTCAACTTAGAATCAGTTCATCCCAGACCAGAGAGGTTGCTCGAAGGATAAGCATTTGGTCACTTTCAAATCTGAGATTATAGATTCGAGTCACCAAGAAAATAAAAAGATGAAAAATCCTAAAAAGTAATTGTAAAAAAAAAAAGTTTGCCATCCTATTATTTATATACCAATCTTTTTTTTTTGGTTTATTAAATATCAAACAAATGCTTTGTGACCTAAAATATTCTAAATATTAATCCAATTATACATTGAATATGCAATTAAGTAGTACTTATAACCAATTTTAAATTGCATGTGAGCAGAAATAAAGCATGAGTTGACTTAAGTAGACAATTAGTACAATCTTTTTAATAGAGGAAACTTTAGACATAATATTTACTAAACTTTTGATTTGTGTGTGGAAATAAAAAAATTTAAAAGTCCACCGTCCATAACTTTAGTTCAATATATTAATTAATGCATGATTATACGAGGTATATATATATATAATATTACGAAAATATTCTATTCTTTTCTTCGTCGTAAGAAAATATTATTAAGATAAGTTGATCACTAGAGCATCACCAATGAAAGTTGGTTTTATGCGTTCGTGCTCCACATCCGTGAAGCACTTCACTCGCTCAAAAAGACATATTTAATTATTAGCTTTATGATATTGAAGGAAAGAGACTTTAAACATTCATCAATGCCAACACACTGACTGGGGAGCAACATAGAAAGCGAGACTCCACATCCTTCTCCGTGGGCTTTAGGAATCGAAACCGAACCAAACTCGCACACAAGCCTGCCACCAAGAAGGAGCAAAAAAAGGAAGTATAATTTACATAAATCTCATAGTATTAAGAACTAATTACATTATTTCCCTACTATTTTCCAAATTACAAGAATCCCTTAAAATTTATGGATTCGGGATACATCACTGGAATTTCGAATACATCACTAGACTTCTGGATACATAGGGAAGGGATAGGGAAGGGATGTATCAGAGAGGGGGAGGGATGTATCAGAGAGGGGAGCGATGTATCAGAGAGGAGATGGATGTATCCGAGAGGGAGATAGAGATGTATCAGCGAGAGCGGAGTGATGTATCTGTGAGAGGATTTTGAATTTTTTTAAAATGATAGAAAATTTTAGAGATTATGGTAATATAAGATGTGTATTTAGGTAATTTTTTCAAAAAAGAATATGTTGAATTGGGATAAGAAACCATCATACGTCAGTCAACAAGCAAAACGAGTTTAATCGAAATATTTTTAATATAATTTTATAAATTTGTAACTTATTAATAAAGACTCACGAGGGAACTAATTTCTCATGATTTAGAATATGCTCCATTCCACCTTAGATAAAGTATTGCTTTGCTTGTTCCTTAAGCCATTTTCATCGTCTAGCCATCACTTCCTTCTCACTATACCTAAATTTGTACTAATGTTTTATTTAATTATATAGTTTGCATTCCTTTAAATGTTCTTTTGGGTGTAAAAATTAAAGAATATTCAAGCATGGGGAAAATAGTAAGTGTATAGTTATATAATATCTCACACTTGTTTTTTGAAATCGAATTTATGTCGAGCGGTTCATAAGTTCTTCGAGGGTGTTTGATATAAGTTATTGGGCGTTGGTACTATCCAATATTTTTCTAACATAATCGGTTAATATGATTATTGTTAACAAAATTGATTAATCACTCTATTGAGTTTATGGAGATTTCGAGAGGGTAGAAATTATGAATAGTTTATAAGTATTTCTATTTTGAATCTTGATCTTTCAATAGATCAGTCTAATTTCATTGACTGCTAGACGACATTCTTAATATGCAATTGCAAGAGTATTCATAACATGGTTGGTAAATTGAAGAAAAGATGGTAAGTAACATATTGGAACAATCAAATTTAATTTATAAAACACTAGAGAGTAAACGGTAAATAACATATTTGAACTGTCACTATTTCGTGAGTTTCACACCCTAACTAGTAGATGTTTCCTTTCCTAACTGCATTATCATTATCTATGTATTAAAACACACTTCGAAACTGATTAGATCAATTATCAGTTGTTTCATTTTCCTATCTACATAGATGATAACAGTTCAAGTAAAAAAATAAAAAAATAAACATCTAATAATTAGAATGTGAAGCTCGCATAAATGATAATTCAGATAAATCTTCGATCATTATCACAAAATTAAATAAAAGGTTTTTTTTTTTTTTCATGAGGGTCCCTCGCATAAGATTCCATTAGGCATTTTTGGAGTCCTACAAATACCCCGACAATCCCCTGCCCTTTTTAATTGCATTCACAACATCAACCAAAAACACCCCATACTCCAATATACCAATAATTCTATCCTCTAACACATCAATATTCTTTCATATCGCGTAATTACTAGACTGTGTAATTACCAGACTACGACGAAGATGTCAATAGCTAGAATGGAAGAAATGGCAACACCACAATTAAGTAAACCACCAACACCACCTATGCCTAAGACAAAGGGCATAGTGTCAATTCTTGGATCAGATACTCAAAGAGGCAAATCAAATGCAACCTCTATTAGAAGAACATTTTCTGCTGATATGTCATCCAAACAATGGCTTACACAAAATGGTTTTTTCTCTCAAATCAAAAAAATTGCTTCATCTAAAGATCTTGCTCTTTCAACCTCCTCTGAGGAAGAAGAAAAAGAAGAGGAGGAGGAGCTCGAAAGGCGAAAAACATCCTTTGATGTTTGGAGTTCAATTTTGTCACAAAAGAAAAATGATGATCTACAAACTCCATATATTCACCCTCTTGTTAAAAGATCAACAAGTTCTTTGAGTGAAAAAAGTCTTGAAATTTGTACTGAAAATCTTGGATCAGAGAATGGTTCTGATGGTTTTTCCTCCTACACTCCTTCTGAGAATGGAGATGTAGACGAGGACAAACACGATCATCATCACCATCACCACCACCAATACTGCTCGCAATTCATTGAAGAATTGCGAGTAGTAAAGTATAATAATAGCAAGAGATCATCATCATCTTTTCCTCCTCCAACTACTTCTTTGGCTAGAGGGGACAACAAACCTTCTATTCAAATGCAATCTCGACGCCAAGATGGTAGATTGATTCTTGAAGCTGTTTCTATTCCTCCTCGAAATCATTTTCATGCCCATCGCCATGATGGTCGTCTTCTTCTTACCTTAGTTGATAATAGTACTTCCACTTCATCATTAGAACAAGAGATGGAGGATTATGGTGAAGAATATGATCAACTTTTCGATGATATTGATGATCATACACCTCAATATGATTATAAAAGTGATGATTGTGTTGAAGAAGAAGAAAATGGGATCATTGTGATGGAACATAATCCAAGATTGTCAAGTGGGGTAAAAACTATGATGAGGCTGTTAGATTCTCCAATTGAAATAAGGAAAAAGTCAATTCAATTCCCAATGGAAATAAAATTTCCCAAATTCTCCCTCGAACTGAAAGATCATTTGGGGCTAGGAAACAAGACTTGTGTAACATGGTCTAACAAGTTCAGTAAAGTTGTCAACTTGACAGGTTCTGTGGATTCAACTGAACTAGCTGAGGAGCTAAGTCAGATAATCTCAGTTCCTCAGTCGACCACGGCCTCTTTCAATGCCTATGAGTATTTTTGGAGGAAGAAGCCTACAATAGCAAGCATTGTCAACACTCCCACAATTGCAAAAGAATGCAACAACTATACCACTAAGCAAGTTGTTGCATCAAATAGTACTACTCCCAATGCTAAGAGTACAACAAAAGTAGCAGCATATATGAATTATTTGGTACCTTTGCAAAGAGGATGCAAAGAGCCAAAGAGGTCTTTACTAATTTGGGAGCCTTACTGTATTGCTATCTCTTGATGATCACCAAATTTTTTATCAAGTGCTAATTCAACTAATTAACAATTAAAAAATATATATATAAAACTATATAATATGTATTATTATTAAGATTTTAATTTTTCCTCTCTGAGTCTTGACTAGTTTTTACTCTTTTGTCAAAAAAGAGTTTTGTGTAGCCAAATAACAAAGAGAGAGATCATTGTTTTATAAACAATCATCCAATTTTGTATAAGCTCTTCCTTCCTTTATTTAAAATATAGCTATCTGGTATTTGAAATCAACTGACTCGACTACTCGTGTTACATAAGACTCGTTAAAAAAAGTAACGCTACCTAGTTAACCTATCTTTGTGAGATAATGATGATGTCAGTACTTAGTTATTAGCCAAAAGATATGGTGACATATCAATTTAGTGGCGGATCTAGCCTATAATTTACGGGTTCACGAGAATTTAGTAGTTTTTGTCTAGCTTAAACCATTTATGGACAATTAATTTTTAAGCGGGTTATTAATTCACGTATTTATTAACAAGTTTTTACACGAATTGTCCCTACTTCAAATGGTTTTTAATTTTTGCCCCTTACTACTCATCTATTTTTTTGTGGATCAAATTATCCTTATCTATGATCTAATTCACTAGATATAAGTTTTGAGAGCTTTTGTCTTGCCTTATGTAAGTTTTATAGAATTAAGTTATGTGGCATAAGTTGTGTAGTATTTCTATATATGACTGATTTGCTCAATATAAATTTAGATAACTTTTACCTCGCTCGGCATAAGTTTTATAGCAGTACGATATAACTTGTGAAAATATAAATTTATGCTCCAAAATATATATA
>JAJONR010013879.1:0-17389 GCA_029582245.1 Solanum etuberosum
ATATATATATATATATATATATATATATATATATATATATATATATAATATCTTTGTTTACTAACGATATACACTTAGGGGTTATTTGGTGTGAAGGATAATACCAAATAGTCATGAGATTAAATTATAGTGCCACTTAATTTGTTGTTTGGTTGGTAAGTCCGGGATAACTTATCCCGGGATTAATAATTATTACCGGGATAAGTTATTCCTCCAAGTGGGTTGTATAGTAATCCCGGGATGAAATAAGTAAATGACAAAAGTAAAGTTAATGTGGGCCAGGGAATATTATTTGGGCGGGTCTAATTATAAATGGGTGGGTTTATAAATTAATTTAGATTATTTTAAATGTGACCAATAGAATGTCGCCACGTATTTAAGGAATTAATTAAATTTATTTAAATGAGTGGCCGTTAAAAAAATGGTCAATATTGGAACCAAAGGTGGATGTGAAGGGTATTTGGGAGCTAAAAGGTGGATGAAGGGTATTTTTGTACCATTTCTAATAGTTTTAGGGTATTTTAGGCCCTTTTCCGTATTCTTAATTCCATATCTGATAATAATAGTCGTTTTGATTATCATTTTTGTGCAAATACACGCATATAACATTGCTATAATTTGAAGATTGTTTAAAATGGTTGATGACATAAGCTATGCATTACATATTTTATGGTTTTAATTATTACTATTATAATCTCTCCAAGTTAAAATTTGTGATAGCCAAACAAAAATTTAGGAATTATTTTTATCAAATGCATTTTAAAGTTGTCTGGATAAATTTAATACACACTGCAACTAATTGAACGGCTCTATGCAAATTTATATTATTTGAAAAGTGCCGAGACTTTAATGTAATTGGATCAAAGTAGATAGTAAATTAATGTAATTTGACTTATTACAACAAATGAATGACCCAATCAATGTTGAGATTGATCGTTTTTGACTTATTATCGTTAAAAATTATTTTTATTATAACGTAACTAACTACAATTTACTATTTGGATTTTCGTAAAAAGAGTACACAGAAAAGAAATTGACCGAGTATTAATTTGGGATAAAAAATTTTATTACACTTTTCCATCTGCGTAGTTGTATCAATCTGAAAATGCCAACGAAAAAGACAAGAACATTTAAAACAATAAGATATTATATCTAATAATAATAAAATACGTATTCTTATAATCCCTTCCAATACTTAAAAATAACAATAAAAAAAATAACGAGGTTTTGAAACGGTAGCTTGCTCTGGTGATCGAGTACCTTCAATGAAGGTTCGAGTCGTATTGAAGAATAAGTGAGAACACTATTGATCCTTCTGTTGGGGTAGAGTTTAAAGTTAATTACCTGAAGAAAGAATATGGGCTTTTTATATTTTAAAAATTAACAGTTTCGTTAAAATTAAAAATTTATATCGGTAATTTATTTGTACAATTAAAAAATTGTAGCCCAAATCAGTAACCAACATTTCCCTTTTTTTCATTTCAAATCAGTTTGAAAAAATGGCTGAATTTAATGTCAAATATATATATGCAGTGTAAAATAAGTTTGTACAAAACTACACCCCAAATTCCTAGCAATTAATTATTTGACTTTTATGAACTGAGGTTGCAAATTGTAATAACAACTGACCATATAATAAAATTGGCTGAAAATATGAAGGTAAACGTGAAGTTTTTTTTTTTTGTTCAAATAACAAGTGCATATTACATTAACTAAGAAGAAAATGTTACAACTTGCTATTTTATAAGCAATTTATAGTCGATAATTCTCTTGTTCACGCTAGCAAAAATTGTTCATACGGCATAAATATAGATCGTTATCAATCTTACGTCAGAAGATATAATTTGATGTCAATAATATTCCATACGCTAACTTTTCAACCCAATTGCGTTGGCTTTGTATTTTACGTTTTAAATATACGTTAAAGAACTCCTTAATTGTCGATCTCAAACTCTATATTATATACCATAAAATACATTTGAAAAATTGCCATAGTAGTCGATATTGTAGGACCAAGTGAGGTGATATACAAGGAATATTCCATGAGATACTCAATTCATCATCTTTTTTTTCTCCTCTTAAATGTAGTAAACTTATTAACGTATCTAGTCAATGGTACTCTTAACCTTATCAATCTGTTTTCTCGATTACGATGTGAATTTATTTGCCACGTTCTTGAATTTGTTTACAGTCAAAGATAGATTTGTTTGAATCTCGAAATCCGAAAAGTGTCATATAAATTTGTGACGGAAGAAGTAGTTAGTTTGTATATGATAGTGTATATTGCCTAATTACCAAATAATGCTTTACGACAAGCAATTAAAATAGGTACTAATGCTTTTATATCTCAGTGTTACCAGTCATGATAATATATTGGTGCGACAAATTATGCACAATAGGTCTAAACTATATGGCTTCTTTCAGTGCATTTTCTAATTTCGATGCGGTTGAAATTAAATATTTTAAATCTAATATTTTTGGTCTGTCGATTTTAATAAAATATAACTATAGTACTCGTAATACCTCACTAAACATTTATAACCTTTAATTTATTAAAATGTACAATTTTGATCCTTTTGTTTGTTAATATTCATAATTGTGCAATAGTTAGTCATATTAGGTAAAGGGACTAAATCATAGATTTGAATTAATTGATTCATAAATAACAAGGATGGAAATCAAAATTTATGAGTAACCAAAAAGTACGAATATCTCTATTTTAAATTGTCTGAACTAAACGGGCTAGTGTCAGATGAAATGACTGGGCCATAGTTATTGGGCCCAAATTAATCAGTAGAGGTCCATCACAGCCCAAAAGTCACATGATAGGCCCATTTGTACCATTTCCCCCAAAAGATTTGAAATTTCCCTGTTTATAAACCCCCACACTCTCCCGCTGGATAATCAACGCAAATCACACTTACAAGTTCCAACTGTTCGACGGAGCAAAATCACAGAGAGAATTCAAATATATTTACAAATTTGATTATATCTTCATCTGTTAGGGTTCCGTAATTGTTCAAATTGAAGTTTTAATTTCTCGAAGATTTCAATTTTTATAGTATCTGCAAATGAAGTTGAAGATGAACAAAGCATCGGATCTCAGCTCTATCTCTGTTCTTCCTCCTCATGCAAGGTAAAATTCTATCTCAGTTTCACGATTTCATCTCTTTGCATTGTATAGCATGAAATTGCGTAGCTCTCTGTGTTTCTGCGTTTTGTTCGCATGCATTCCAATTTGAATGTTTTGTGTGCGACACACATAGCGAGTTGGAGTGAGATAGAGAGAATTTTACTGTAAATTTGAGCTTCTTCGTGAAAATTTAAGGAGGAACTAAGCGCACATCTCTCTGTTTTTCCTTTTCTTCGAATGTATATTGAAGATATTTTGATGCTCTATACACACATATGCATATGTATACATGTTACATGTATGTTTATATGGATAAGAGAGAGAGAGGTAGAAATTTTTTCTGTAATATTGAGCTTTATTTTTGTGTGATGATGATATGAGAAGAACGCCAAGTGCGGAGCCGCTGTGTGTTTTCGCCTACTTCTCCGTGTTTGTGCGATTTTTCTCATACATTACAGGTATTTTAGATGTTTTCGTGTCCGATATACACAAACTGTATATAATATATATACATATATCTGTCTATGAATGCATGAAGAGAGATAGAGAGATTTTAAAATAATATTGATCCTATTTTGATGATATGAGAAGGAGGCCAAGTGTGGTACCAAGTGCAGCAGAGACTTCCGTTTTTGGGAAAAGCCAACTGTCACAGGTTCGGTCACAGCAGCAATCGCAACAATCCTTCTCACAGGGATTTTCATCTCAGCAAGCAGTCTACTCTCAGTTATCACAGAGCTCTCTGGATGATTTTGTCCCTAATGAGCAAGTAATTCCTCCATCTCGCTCCTATCTCTTAGTTATTCGAAGAGAAGTTGTTAACGAGATGTCATTTTGGTATACTATACAAAGGAACTGATTCATTTGGTGTGGAATTGATAATGATAGACCTCTAAATATCATTTTTGTTAGCAATTTCTGAAGAATGCTTTAGATTGTCTAAAATGTATTTTGATGCTTAGCAATACTTGAATATGTTATATTGTAGATAATTGTTGCCTAGGTTACTTTTGAGTGTAATTTTGCATTAGTATGCTTTATGATGCTTGAAATAGATGAATTAAGCTTCTGACTATGATTTACTTTGTTAAATGTTGTGTCGACACACGACACTCACTTTATATGACGTATTTGATTTAAGTGTTATATTAGTGAGGCTTGAAAAAATATTGAAGTTTAAGTATATTTGAACAGCTTTGAAAGTTCTGAAAGTTGCATAAAAGATGAATGATGCCAATATTTTGCAAGGTCCTTAAATGGAAAGAGTGTCAAAACAAATTGGGATGGAGGGTGAAGTAGATATTATTTACCATCTTTACTGTACTGGACAGTGAATCATAAATTCTGTTGCCGCATCTGGCAGAATGTTTCTTATTGGTATATGACAAAACAGGAGATTGTCACAATGCAGTTTGAAGTGGTTGTCGGCAGTTAGGTCGTAGATCTTCTTAGTGTTCATATACAATTAGTTAACTGATGGACTCTTGACTTTTAAATTGATCATATGCCTTCTTGTTTTCAACTCTGCCCTGTGCCAGGGCACATAGTTCCATCAAATTTCCCACTTTATACATTGGAACTTTTCCTCATCGCATAGGAAACAATATGCTGTTATGGGAATTTTACATCTTAAAGCAAACAAATGTTGTAACTGTTAATAATTTTAATGCAGAGATTGGGTTCTCAAGAAAGAGAAAATTCAGCAAAAAGGATGAGCTGTTTGCCTCATATCAACTACACACGAGAAGAGACTCAAATGCAGTTATCAAAACCTTCGACCAATTATTTGCGCAAATGGTCAGTTCCTGAAAGCAAATGTAAGCCATAATCCACCCACCAGAAGCTACATGCTCTCAACTTCTGTTTAAAAGTTAGGAAAATGTACTCCAGTTCAGCGCTAATTTGCAGCTGGAATCATCGGACTAAACATTTTTATGAATTCTAATTTTTCTGGGCAGACCAGATTGAAGAACTTGAACACAAAATTGGAATGGTAGAGACTTCATTAAGCAGGCAAGGAATGATCTTAGATTCTATTCAGAGTGATATTATGCAAGTTAACCGGGGAACAAAAGAGATATTGATGGAGAGTGAGTATTCACTGCCCTTTTAATTTACGTGATGTGGCAAATAATTAGGAACTCCAAAGAGCCCATATCATTAGTCGACCAGTGTGGAATTTTGTCTTGAGAAGCCTGCTGGTCCGATTGAAACTTTTACTTGCAAATATTCTGGTGGGTGTAAAAAAAAAATGGCAACAAAATCTAACACATTTGTTTTTCTTCTGAATTTTCTTTCAGTGGAAAGCTTACGACCGAAGTTAGTTTCTCATGATGAACTGTTGCAATTGATGGTAACTATAGCTTAGCTTCTCTGCCTACATCCAGAAATTAAGTGCCTGTTTGTTTTATCACATTTCCTAATCCATGTGGCATACAATATTAGACCAAGGAGAGGGAAGATCTGAAAGCTAGCCTGGAGGGGACCTTCAAATCCATGTTTGAAGAGCTTAGGGAGAACAAATATCAAGAGAACATCAGAGATCTCTTATCACTGCTTAGAGCTATGCCCAACAAACTTGAGATGTGCATTTTGCAACTTCAAACTGATTTGAGCAAGACCTTGGCTAAAGAGATTCAGGCATGTTGCATATTGAAACTGACTTTTTTTATTCATATTTAGGCTACCCTCTGTGGTTGGATTAATGCTGCTTCATCTATATTCCTATTGCTTGCAGATGATTACCCCCCGCCCAGATTGTCATGGACAAAAACATGAAACCGCTCCAGTCGATCCACCAAAAGTACGTTTTCAAGAACTTTTTTCTCCAAATTCCATATGATTTGTATGAGTATTGAGTGTAATGAAGAACGCAATCAGAAGTCTTAGTGCATTTGAACATTTGTAGGTCATCAATGATTGTAGCCCTCCCCGTGAAGTGAAGTTTCTAAAGAAGTAAGTTCTCAAACTTCCTTCTCATTGCCATCACTGCAGCCTTAGTTTTGAAATCTTTAAGTAGCAATTAGTAATCAGTAGCTCTCCAGTATGCAAAGTTCATAGTCACTTGATGGATCTCTTATTATTTGCATCATTTGTATGCAATATGCATAAGCGGTAGTCATTTCACAATGCCCCTTGAGATGTGTGCATTGACATTTGAGAACACTTGCGGCTGGGATACACTCTCTGTCATCAGGAACTACTTAGGTGACAAATGGATGTGAAGATTCACGGCATAGTGTCTTTTGATCCATATCATAACCAGAAAGTGAGTATCCCCATTTCTCACATTAGCTATATGAAGGAAGAAAGGGAAAACAAAGGAAAGCACTCCCCTTATTCCTCGAAAGCTAGCCTTCATGATAAACCAAATGAAATAAGAAAAATTTAAGAAATTTGCTATAGCTTCAACAGAAATCTTATAGATACTTGTTACAAAGTTTTGCTGATCTTTCTAACATTGAGCGACTTAACTCTTCATTGCTGTGCAATTGCAAATCACCAAACATTTCTTTTCACTTCTGGTTCAACTATGAATCTCAGAGATCAGAAAACAACTACGCCGCCGAAGATTGAAATGGGAAGCTGGACTACAGTAAAAATTAATCAAACTTGTATGAAGCAGAAAAATCCCATCAGAAGTCACACACAGAATGAAGCATTTCAACAGGTAACTCTCTCATTGTCCTTAAGCAAACAAATGTTTGTTGAGTTATGAGCAACAGTTGCTTCCTTTGTATGAAATGGGAAGCTGGACTACAGTAAAAAATAACCAAACTTGTATGAAGCAGAAAATTCCCATCAGAAGTCTCACACAGAATGAAGCATTTCAACAGGTAACTCTCTCATTGTCCTTATGCAAACAAATGTTTGTTGAGTTACGAGAAACAGTTGCTTCCTTTGTATGAAATGCGAAGCCTGGACTACAGTAAAAAAATAACCAAACTTGTATGATGCAGAAAATTCCCATCAGAAGTCACACACAGAATGGAGCATTTCAACGGGTAACTCCCTCCTTGTCCTTAATTGTTGAGTTATGAGCAACAGTTGCTTCCTTTGTGGCATGAAACATCCAAAAAATAAACAATGGGGTTTTAGATGTTGTATTTATGATATGTCATAGTCCACCATCTCTGAGGCCTTCAAGTTGAAGTAACAAAAACTACTTTGTTCAGCACAACACATTTTTTGATAACTTGAAACTGTGTCATCCTTATTCTCAGACTGAGAACTGGCTATCCATTTCAGGAAAGGGGACGTAGAATTACCATTGAATCTGATGAGGATATCGACGCGGGCTTTTCCTGCTTGCTTGAAGAAAATGGAACAGGTAATTTGCACTTCTTGCCTGCATCATTCATTTTTGAGGATTTCATGATAAGCAAAGTGATTCTACATCCTGTAATTGATCAATGTGCTTATTGACCCATGCATGTTGAACTTATCTAATGAATTCAAGATCTATTTAGATGTATATCAAATTATATCCTATATCTCAAGACTGACTACTGACAAGAATGACTTTTCCATACTTCTAGTCAAGCAGAACGCCTGAGATTTATAATATGAAATCAAATACATTAGGTAACAAGTCAGAACATGTCTAAAATCCTGAAGCATCTGTTACACTCCATACTATTAAGTTTTTCTCAAACCAAAGAGAAACTAATAGCTCTCTCTTCCCTTTGTCTGTTGGGGTACAGTAGGGAATTTGAACCTGTTCTCAGGTTTAGTGTCCCGAGGGATCTTGTTTATTTTCTCTGGAATAATCACATTTCGAGTCTGTCTAAAATAAGAAATTTTGAGCATCATAACTGCAGCAACAAGTGTTCTTTTACACAGACTGAAACAATCAATCATATATTTTTTTTGTCATTTGCTAAGATTTGAGTGCTTAAACTGTCTTTCCCTTAAAAGACCCAGGGATTGATCCACTAGATGATGCAAAGGAAGAGAGTGCACGCATATTAAGGAAAGCAAGGAGGCGAAAGAGAAAGCATTTTAACACTATCATTATAGATTGAAGGTACACAGTGAATTTATAATCTGCTGAATCAAGGTCCTGTGATAAGATAAGCAGTAAAAAATGTATTATTGATTCTTCTTTCTTTAGCCGATATAGGACATGTTTGCTATTCGACTTTTCATTATTATTAGAAAATCCACGACTGACCATTACATAGCAAGCAAAATCTGTGTTGCTGCTGCAATACTCAGTCTTAGGTGATTGTATAAAGAGATGTCAACAGACTCAGCACCATAAGAATATGTAATGCACTGGGATTATGCAAGCAAAATGATTACGATATTTTAAATTTTGAATTGCATAAGTTGGCTGGTTAGATCATTGCATCTTCTGTATAGAATGTTTTATTAGCTAATGAGAGTAAATATCATGCTAGTAAATTTTCAGCGTGTGATATTATACCATGATAGAAGTATATAATATGGAAAAGAGAATCCTTTTCAACTGTGGAAGAGAACTTAGAAACACCTAGTAGAGAATGAAAGCATATCTACCAAGGGAAAAAAGGAAGGTCGAAGAGGTTTTACTTATTCCTGGACTTGGATGGTCAGTATATTTTATTTGGTTACATTCTGTACTACTCTTTTGTCAAGATCCTGAAGCCTAAATAAGAGAACCATTCTCTCCTGGTAAATCTATTCACATAATTTTCCTTAGAGCATAAATATCGTGTGGAATTTATTCTTGTTTGCTCATAAGAATCTATAGATCATCCGTCATGTCCGTTGCCTGTTGCTTTTGGTGTATGTTAGGTTCCTTAGTGACTTAGTTAAAGTTCAGCCTAAAAAATATCCAAAAAGAGAAACAAAAAAATGGCTTAGTCTAAGAAGCAGGCAATTACTAAACACATCGCATTAGTCGTGGTGTGTTTTTATATAATTATTAAGAAGCATGCTCAATACAATTTCTCTACAAGAGATGAATGCGTGGGTTGCTTATACTTTTTGAATACCATCCAAAAGTCCAAACAAACTTTTGTTGGCTGTAATAGGCAGTTTCCCTTCCTGCAGTCACCTACTATGCCTCCATACATGACTGTAAAACTCCTTAAGTTCAAAACAGTCACTTTTGTAAGTTGAACTAATTTTTAGGACCCACATTTTAATTGAGACAAATGAAACTTTTAAGCATCACTAATTGCAGTTCTTACTCCTTAATCGTTTCAATTTATGTGACATAATTTGAATTAACACGGCTAATAAGAAAGAAATGTAGACTTTTAAAAGGGGATCTAAAAAGTAAAAACATCTCTATGTGGCACCAACGGTAGGTACGGTTATGGTTAGGGCTTTAGCTAATGTCTCATGATATTGGTCTTAAGATTATAAAAACTTCTCTAAGGGTAAACTGAAAAGTGTAAAAGTTAATTGTTTTTAATTATAAAGTTGTGTCATCCTTCTTTTAACATATTAATAACATTAGGAGTATATAATTTATTCATTTAATTTAACTTTCTCAACTCTCATTTATCTAATTAGGCAAACAGCGGACTTTAAGTTTAGATTACTTCCCCTTTATTCTTATTCATGAAGGCTTGGGCTTTGAAAGTCTTTATGTTGACTGTTCAATCATCTTTATGTAGTCATGGTTCTTGCCAACTTTTCATTTTTCCCAATCTAATTTGTTTTCACTTGAATAATTGTTGGTTGAAATATTTGTTTAATCCAATTGCTATATCCGTCTTCTCATTGCTGTCTCATTATTAACGACTAGGATTTGCTAGTCTTTTTATTTCTGCTACACATAAAAAAAAGAAAACAATGGTTTCCTTGTGGCCTGCAGAAAGGGAAAGTAGAAGGGATGACAATTTCTGATGATATCAGAACGCACTATGAAATTGTATACCAAAATGCATGCTTACATATTTTTTACATTATTGTTACTTACAAGCTTCTTTTAGGACCAGTAAAAACTTAAATAATTGAAGGAAAAAGTAGAAAAAATGAGATATTTTGTTTGGTACTAGAACTCAAGATGGACCTCCATGCGATCCAGTTTTAGTAATAACATTGGGAGAAAAAGTTTTAGAAAAAAAAAGGAGAAAAGAAGCACCTTTACAAAAGATAGGTTTAGGTCCATAAGGATTGATCCTTTAATTTCACTTTTTCTAAAGAATTGAAGTGCTTTTGATCTGTTCTACTGCATTATTCACTTGGGCATATACACAAATTTGCACATGCTTTGCTCCCCATGTGTAACTTTTTTTAGCTTGGTGAAATGATAAGTTTGTCTAAATTAATTGTCACATTTTTAATCTTCATTTTTCTTAGCTAAAAGCCTAACCTTTTTGACAATTACACTGACTTTTACCCCTTTTATTAGATCTGTAAAACTCATTTCTAGGACTAGAAAGTGTTTAAAAAAAAAAAAGGAACTTTGTTGGCTTTGGGATATATAATGGACATTATATGTGGGGTTGGTGGTGGGAGGGTAACAGGGTTCCTGTGTTTGTCCTATTTTGTCTTCATAATGGTGAGTTACGGAATGTCTCATTTCAAGTACTCCGTCCCGTTTCCTCCAAGCATATCATAAATTGAGTTATTTGATATTTGTGCTCGCGGGTATAGTTAGAATTAATTTGAATTGTTTTTGCCAAAAAACTTGCATTATATATGTACAGATAGTGAAAATTTGCCATTATCTGTGTTGTAGGAGGTAGATAATATTAGTGGAGCCTCGGAGGTATGTACTAATCACAATTATATAAAAAAATAAAATAGAAAAAAGTATTCCATCCCTTTTCAAATATTAATAGTTTTGGTTAGTTAAATTTATCTCAAAATATTTGATATTTGAAATATAAGAAATTATTTACTTACTTTTCTTTTTTCTTTTAAATTTTATATTTTTTATATCGTTATTGTGTTAATTAAGTGAGGTGTTGAAAGAGAAATAAAAGGGTAGTTTAGACACATAACTTCAAAGGTTATTAAATATCTTTTCTATCGAGTGTACACCAATATTAAAAGACAACAGTAGCGTATTTGGCCATGTAGAGATTAAAAGGACCCTTGAATGATTGAATTTTTATTTATTCTTCAAAAAATACTATAGTTAGTGTATTTATTAATCCAAATAGACACTGTAATCATTAATCAATGAAAAATACAAGCGAATGATTTTGTAATCTTTATATAATTTTGATGTTCGGGGTCAATTTACATGCATTTCAATTAATTTCACATGATATATATTATTTTCCACTATCAGGTAATTTTATCTATCAAAATTAGGACATAATAAAATGTTTCTTTTTTTGTCTTTGCTCGAATTTGAACATGAGACTTTATGTTCTCAATTCACTTTATTGACAACTGGCGAATGTTCGATTACATTAGAAGAATTTAATTCTGATAATTTCTTTAATTCCATCGAATCACAACCACCCTGTCCTACTAAGCGCACACACTTGGTAATGAACTTGTATTTTTTAAAATAATATCATTTAACAAGTTGATTTGTCAATATTTTCATCAAATCCTATATATAGATAAAGAAAACAAAACCTGAGGTTTTTTGTTGATTGTTTAATTATGCTCCTTTGTCTTGTGTCCTTTTCATCTGTCACTTTGATCACTACTTTAACCTTGGATTATTTGCTAAGGAATATGTATCGTAAGTTGATTTATTTTTTGAAAAATTATAAACATACTTAAACAGTAAACGAATTTTTAATTAAATAGCCCCATTGATCTAATTTTGATAGAGAAAATCAAACTCCGACTCAAGAAAATGATATAGGAATATCTGAAATATGTATCTTTATGAAATTAATCAAAATACATGGAAATTAGTTCGACCACCATAATTTTTAATTAAAAGAATGACATGAGGGCACACTTTGTGGGTGGTAGTTGTTAGGCAAAGTTGATTTATTTTAAAAGAAATCATCATTCCATTTCATCCTTTATACTTCCAACTCATAATATCTAATAAACTATTTTGATCAAGATTACACTTTAAATTCTTATATATTAAATTTGACCGTTCTTGCGAGGCACATGCCGCTTCGTTTATTTTCATTAACATTAACACGTCTGAATTTGAATACACATTTAAATATTAAGATTCATTCAAATTAATCAGTCACTTAATTATGTTACTACGTTTTTTTTATCTTTACTTTATTCAGTTTTTTCTTAAAATTTCTCATTAGATGTCTGATATTCGATTAGAAGTCTGATAAATTTGAATTTAAATTAACCAGTCACTTAATTCATCCTTCAATATTAAGCTACCAAATATATGGATAATCCTTCTAATCTTCTAATAAAATAATGACAATTACTGGAATATTGTAAATAGTTTGGAATTACTTATGTTGTCCATGGCATGAAAACAACCCCACCTCAAAAGTATATATTATAAGAAAAAAGTCCCAAAATACGATGATATCATCAGATAGTGCCAATACCTTAAGAAAATCAACTAAAAATGAGAATATCCGACAAAATTTAAAAGAAATGAAAAAATCCAAAAAAATTATTTCTTTTGGAAGAATTAGCCATCCACCCACCCACCTACCTACAAGTCAAGACAAGTTAATTAATTAAATTAATAATACTTAATTAGTTTAGTTTTGCCATAATGTTATTTTTGATAGTTCCCCACAACATAAACTATTATTTCTTTTCGTGGAAAACCATATAATTAAAAAAAATATATTGGTTGGGAAATAACAGTACCAACCAATTCTTGATAACTTCATTTGAACAGCTTCCCAACGAAGAATCTGATGCTGAATTATATTAAATATAAATAAATTTCCCTTCTTACATACATAATTAGGCTTGCCACGTGTCTTTCCATCAAAATTAAGAGCGAATCTGTGTAAAAATATAATAAGAGGTGTACATTTGAATAAAAAATATAACGAGGAGCTATATGACCTAAAAAAAAATTATATAAGAAACTCAACAAATCAATGAATTAAATCGACTTGAAATTAAAAATTTATGACCGAAAAATTCATATGCAAGTAATGTCAAACTCTTTAAATTGCTACTCCAAAAATTATAAAAAGAAAAACTTATTTAAATGATTTTTTTTTGGGCAAATAGATAAAGTATTATAGTGTCGTTGACCTATGGCTTCTATTTTAATTTTTTAATTTAATATTGGAACATTAATAAATAAAGAATATATCAAACAAATTTGAACCTAGATTAATACCTATCTTGGACTAAACCATTTAACCAATTGAAACTGGCTTGTTAGATGCCGATTAGGTAAACTTAATGAAATTGCACCAAATTAATCATTTGTTTTAACAAACTATTTGGTTAGATATGAAAGTGAATATCTCAGAGTACGTAGTTCAATCTTGAAAGTCACAATGACACGTTTTTGGATTAATTAACAAGCTATATATGGATTAACATTGGTGAGATTAATCCAATACCCGAAAACCTAAGGGTTCATCCACGAGATTCGTCCACGGAGGGTGAGTCAAGGTCAAAGATTAGGCTGAAATGCATAGTGAATGGACAACAGGTTAACATACACTCTCTCGGTCTCAATTCATGTGAAGAAGTACAAAGTACAGAAATCAAAATATTTAATTTATACTATATATTTAAATATTTCTCCAAAAATAATTTAAAATAAAATTCACTTATTTGTAAATTACACGAAAAAAATACTTGTGAGTCGTAACTCAACATAATTAGTATTCATTCAAAATATTTGTTTAAGAGAAAGTTTGAAAAAAATATATAATGAAAGTAAAATTTATTTAATTCTCCAAACAATAATAACTTCGCACAAAATGAGATAGAGAATAGTACTATTAAACTCATACTCTATATAGTATTTTTCCTTCGTTTCAAACAAGTATCACCTTAAAAATTCAGAATACAAATTAGTATGTTTTTTTAATTTCATCATTATGCCTCTCTTTTTTATAGTGTTCAATTTTCAAGAAACGTTATCAAATAGAGATACTTAATTAAATAATAAATTATTTTTATCGATTTTTTAGTGAACTTGATTTTTACTAAAATAACACTTATTTGCACCAAAATGGTCAACATGTGTGCTTGTTACTTGTAGAGGAAAAAGTTGGTGTGGAATGATTGAATTGGAGAAAGGGTACGTGAATATGAATGAGTGGTTTTTTGTTGTGGTCCTTTCAATGTGTGCATGACCACCATCACTATTTGCATATTAATTATGTTGAGTCTCTTCTAGGCCAAGCAACACACAAAATCACATTCTTATCTTGGCATATATGGTAAAATGCAATGCAAAATATTTTTTTACTCTCATCTGATGTTTGATATCAAACCAACATACTTCAATTGTTACTGTTAAAAAATTTCAACTTGATGTTCTCGATGAAACCAGTCAGAATTATTATTGATGTCGATGTATTTTTGATCGGATGCCTGTAGAAAATTACCATTTTGGTAATATAAATTAAGTAAAAATGTATATTGATCATCATAGTTTGGTAATAAAAGATGTGTTGAAGACGCAATTCATATTATTATTTATTTAATGTTAATATTAAGTGCGGATAAATTTTTATTCTCCTCATACACCCCTCTGCTCCTCCAATTGCACCTTTTAATGTGTCAAATTAGGATCTCAAAAAGAGTTAACTAAATTCAAGGGCTGTGATTCAATCTATGTAAAATTTATTATTAAAAGCTAGATCAAATATAATTGTTGTTCAAATAATTTGATTTCTTTGTTATACAATATATACATAAATTAATAATCTCAAAATTAATTGTATTTAAGTACAATCAAGAATATATTAGCAAGACTTAGGTTAATAAATACCTTTATTATATTCATACTCGAGCTTAATTAATTCCACATTTATATTTCTATTTAATAAAATTTAATTTAAAGTTTAAATAGATCAACAAGCAACTATTGGAAATTTCTTTTTCTTATCTTTTTATATATAGAGATGTGACAATTAAGTCAAAAAGGAGAAAGAGATGGAATAATTGAATACATTGGGCATTTGTAGTCCCCTACAACTACAATTTTGCTAATTAATAAATACTCATTGATTGTATATAAATTAACCTAAGATAACTACATTGAACTTTGTCCATGGTGTCCGACAAGGATTTATTAGCTAATTTTTAGTTTAAATTACTAATCCCTAGCTTAATTAACACAAGAGAACCATATTTATTTTTTCCTTAAACATTTTAAAAGAGGGAAATTAACTAGAATTAGAGTTGTGATGGGGATATGATTGATAATATGACACGTTATTTGGAACGTATTATGTCTTCTTCTTTTTAATGATTTTTTTAGCTTCAAGTATTATAATTTATCATCACGGGATGCGATAGAATCAATAGATTTTTTTATCTTAATCAAAAATTTGACTTCGAACTCTGAGAACGAAATATTTATGGCAGGGTTCAGTTTTTCTTTAATAAACTTTATCGATACAAATCTAAATTAGTTGGAGCCCTAATGCGAATATCAGACAAATAATAATAAGAAACCAAAAAGATGTATAATTTAGAATGTGTCAAATGTCAATGTGTAACCTACACCAAAGGCATACAATTTTAATTAATTAGAATACCTATTTTTATTTTTCAATATTTTTATAAGAAGATACTTCGACTCATAATACAACACTCAACTTCAAGAATTTTCCTTGCATATTATTCTTTGTTTAATGTAATTTGTTTTTTTTTTCCACTACTATTTGCAAATATTTTACACTTTTACTATCTACAATTATATTATTATTATAATAATAAATATTTTCATTGTCGTACGATTCTATATATCAAGAAATCTCAAATAAAAAAACAACTAAGAATTAGTTAAGCCTTTAGATTCAAATCTCAACATTCTATTATTATTTTTTATATCAGCATGAGGGGAACAATCATAATTATTACCACCATTATAAGTTATGATCTTTTAATTAGTTTATCCAAAATTGTACAAATCAAATATCCACTCCAAAAAAAAGAAAGTGAATTAGGAAAAGTAGTAGTGGTAGGGTGGGGGTGGGGAGGGGGTGGGGTAAGATAAGCTGTTTGTCTCATATGGGCCTTCAAGATTAGACAATACAATTTACATCACCCTGGAAATTGGAAGTAGGGAAAATAATAGGGGTCCAACAGCTCAATTTTATGTTTTGTGGGGTGCACTTTTGCAATATTCATTCCTTACAAGTTACACCAAACATCATTTTTTGTGAAGTTAAAATTTCGTGATTCAAACAAATTTATCTTTGATCGTAAATTTTTCATATATCTTTTAAATATTTTGAATTGTCAATTATTGTGATTTATAGTACTTTTTACGTAGTTTACAAATATATAAATTTCATTTAAATTTCTTTTTTGAAGATTTCATATGTAAATTTCTAGTCAAACTTAAATTGTTTGACTCTCGAAAAATGAAAAGTGTCACATAAATTGGAACAAATAAAGTATATATTAATTCTTAATTAGTTATATAATGGGATTCAATTTTTTTTTTCTTTTGTCATTAGTGAGTTTATCACGCACAAAATTATATTATTTCTATTCCAATTTATGTGACAGTTGAAATTTTAAGAGTTAATCAAATTATTTTTTTATTAAAATTTATTTACATTTTTTTAAGTATGTTAATTTGTTAATTATTATGAGTACTTTTTTAATTAGTTTTCAGATATATAAATGTTCTTTCAAAAACTTCAAAGCTTTAATATCTAAATTCACCGTTACAATTTAAAATTTTGAATCTTGAAGTTTCAATCATACCACACAAATTGGGACAGAAAGGGCACATAATGTATCTTGCATAGTTCAGAAGTGTATACGTATTAATTTACAAAAGTCATACTCTATTTTATAAATTATTACTTTATTAAATAAAAATAATAACTTACCTAGTAAAAGCAGAAAAAATAAATTTCACAAGTAACATTTTACATTAATTATATCTTTTTTCATTTTTCACTGTTTAATATACCTTATTTTTTACTCATTCCTATAGATCTTTTACGCCCTTACCCCACACCTTCATAACATTTATGTAAATTATATAATATATATATATTTTTATGATAATAATTCTTTACATAAATATCAAATATATATATTTTTAAAATCATTTATTTTCCTAAAAAGTATTTTTCTCCTTACTAACACACCCATCTTTGCTTTAAAATCGGTGCATACCTGTTTATGGTATGATAAAATATATTGTATTAATATTTGACTTTTGAATTTTTGATATTGGTCAATATGGCT
>JAJONR010013880.1:0-10396 GCA_029582245.1 Solanum etuberosum
TCATAACTTAAGCATAACTTGCAAAATTTCAGATTTTGCTATTTCCAATTTAGTTCTTTTTGGAACTCAAGGTGATACATCTAGTGACCTTAACACTTGAGAAATTTTAAATTCCTCGGTAAAATCCTACTCACAACGAAGGATGGTTCGAGTCTTAGCTCAAAAAATTTCTGGGGTGTTACATTTAACAAATCAAGAAAGGACAAAAATCTACTATTCTCTTGATATTTATTACATATTTAGAGTCACAAGTCTACTATTCTCTTGATATTTATCGAAAATCTTTCCTTCCTTCTTAAATTCCAGGCCATCATATAAAATAAAACGAAACGAGTATCAATTTGTCTGCTAATGCCAGAAAAGAAAATGTTCATTCTTTAGCAGGCTTCTGGCCCCATATATTAACATATTGTTGGAGTTTATGATTTTTCTTTAATTGAAGCTTTGCAAACCATGTCAAGACTCACCTGTGAGTCGTGGTTATATGGATTTAATTTGGTTAAAATTCTAAAATTAGCTTATTATATATGACGGTTTGTATTTGGTTGATTAATTTTTTTCAAAATATTTTTATTATATTTGTGTTTGATGGAGATTTCAAAAGTGTTTACGGAAAAAGTTACTTTTTAGCTTCCAAGAGCAACCTATACTACTCCAAATCACTTTTTTTTTTTTCTAAAAGCTTGGTCAAATATATTATCTCTCAAAAATAGGTATTTTTTTTAACAAAACAAACAATTTTGGCTTTTTATGTTACTCTTTTGTTCCATTTTTATTTGTCCATATTTAATTTGATACGTCTTTTAATTAATAAAATGACAAATTTAATATATCACCTTTTTAATATACTAATTAATAAATTTAATATTTTAATAAATGATTATAGTTAATAATACTATTAAGAATATAAATTAGATTAGTAAAAGTCGGGGGGGGGGGGGGTAAACTATAATACGTATGGATAACTTGGTTTTTTTCCCCTTATCACAACTATCTCCCACCAAATAATATTAAACAAACTTCAACATCCTTTATTATTAAAAATTTCAAGCTCTAATCCAAGAGAACATGATTATTGTTTAGTGATGGAGGAAAACCATGATGATTTCTATTTGGCAACTTCTCAAATAAATGATACCATTGTACCCCACTTCATGTCAAGTAATAAATATCTTATTGAGATGTAGCCTAAATTTTAAGAATATTTGAAGGAAAATATTTTATTTAAAAACTCAAAATTTCTATATGTTACTTCAAGTTTTATCTATTCTGTATATTTCTATATATATTGAAAATAATTAGTAACATTTCTATTTATAAAGGTAAAAATTAAATTAAATTAGGACTAGGAACCATTTTAATTAATAAATTATAATTAAAGATAAATAAGTAAATACCATAAATAATAAATCCTAATCAATTTAGGATTTCTACTCCAACTTTGAATTATTATTTCCAACATTCTCCTGTAATTCAAAGTTGTATACTCTTGCCTTTTTCTTCTTGTAATTGTTATTGTATTGTAGTACTTCTCTTCAATCTTCAATTGTTGGAGTATTCTCTTCAATCTTCAATTGTTGGAGTATTCTCTTCAATCTTTCAATTGTTGAAATACTTCTCTTCAATCTTCAATTGTTGGAGTACTTTTCTTCGATTCTCATTTTTTTTCTCTTGTTGTTGGAGCACTTTTTCTCCAACTTCCAAGTGTTAGAGCACTTTCTCTCTAACTCACAATATTTTTTTCCTTAGTTGTGTTGGAGCACTTCTCTCCAACTTCCAAGTGTTAGAGCACTTTCTCTCCAACTCACGATATTTTTTCTCTTGGTTGTGTTGGAGCACTTCTCTCCAACTTCTAAAGTTGATGCCCTTCCCACCAACGCCTTTTCTTTTTGGTTGTTTTTTCTGTTATGTTTTTGGTGCTGGAGCACTCTCTCTCCAACTCTCGTTGATGTCCTTCCCATCAACTCATTTTTTTTTTTGTGTTGGAGCACTCTCTCTCCAACTCTCGTTGATGCCCTTCCCACCAACTCTTTTTTTTTCTTTTTTTTTGACTTTCTCTAACTTTTAATTTAGAGAAGAGTTTCTTCCTTTTGTAAGTCTTTCCTCTTAGCATATTCTTTTCATATATATATTATTCATTCAGCTTTTGTCAACATGATCATTGGCCAGACGGGCGGCATATATGGGTCATAGCCTTCCGCCGACAACGGAAACTCTTAGATCTTATACCAAGATCGTAGAAGCTCTGATACTAATTTGAATATAAATATTTTATTTAAAAACTCAAAAGTTCTATATGTTACTTCAAGTTCTATCTCTGTATATTTCTATCTATATTGAAAATAACTAGTAACATTTCTATTTATAAAGGTAAAAATTAAATTAAACTAGGACTAGAAACCACTCTAATTAACAAATCTTAATTAAAAAAGTAAATATTATAAATAACAAATCCTAATAAACTTAGAATTTCTACTTTAACTTTGAATTATTATTTCCAATAATATTTACCCTTTTCAACTAGTACAAATGCTTTATAATCAGATCAAGAATCATTACATCTCTCTACCCAATCGTATGGGGTGGTTGAATCATTAGCCAATCGTCTACCTAATATAAATAAAAATGAACTTTTGGTTCAATCTAATTATAATTACTTAATGGAGTGATTGATGTAAAATCAAATTATTATATAATTATTCTTTTGTCTTGTTAGTTTTGATTTTGACTTTGTAACTTTTTGCAGTTCTCCTTTTCTTTTCTCGTATTTTTTTGTTAGGTTTCTCATTGGTATTATATAATAGCATTCAAGACGATAATATCAATGCTAGTGTCCTAATTACAAAGTAGCATTCAAGTTATATAAAACTCCTTTGATTGCATAAGAGAAATGGGTTGGGTATTTGAGTGAGGGATTGGGTCGGTATTGTTGAGTGGTTCCAACTCTCAAAATTGAGTTAGGGACAAGTGGTTAGCATTGTAATACAGAAATAGCCAAATGATTTGTTACAAACTTAGCCAAATTTTATTTAATTTACAAATTCGGTTAAAATCTAAATAAGATTAATTAATTAACAAGCTTTTTAATCTTAACAAAATAGAATAATTAATTTTATTACAAACTAATTAACTCAATTTATACAAAATTAAATTAATAGAATATTTAACCAAAATGTAAAATCTTTTTGAGATGATTTTTAAATATTTATAAAATATACTTAAGTATATACATAATTATATAAAATATATTTATTATTTAAAAATTATAAAACGGTTGAAATTACTTAACAATTACTTGAAAAATATTTGGATTTTATAAAGCTAATTGTTCCAAATCATTTGAAATTAAAGAAGTTCGAAAATTAATTCATATGGGGAGGGTCAAAATTGGGTGTCAACAGATCCCTTTCTAATAACTACTTTTTTTCTTTCTCTCTCTTTTGTTTTTGTGTATGTGCATTTCGTGCGTCACACGTATATTTAGTGTGTTATGTGTGTGCATTATGTGCGTCACACGTGTATTTTGTGTGTTACATGGGTGCATTTTGTGTGTCACTTATATTTATATATATCTATAATGGAGGATGAATCGTTAAGTGTATTTGAAATATCTATCACACGAGAAAATGAAAAGTCTAGTAGATATATTTAGAATAGCTATAATGGAGGATGAAAAAGTATATGCACAAGATATGAAGATTCATAAATCATTTAATAGTAATTTGCAATATGTTTATAGATAATTTTCTTTATGTGTAAGTTCTTAAAATTGTCACCATAGTAAATTTTCAGGTAGAAATGTGGTTAAAATTTGAATTTTATAGGCCGTAGATTTTAGAATAGCAATATCATTTGTTAATAATTAAATTCTGAATTTTATATTAAAAATTTTAATACAAATACAAAATTTAGAAAAATAGCCAAGTCTGTTGATAACAAGTGTTTTAACTATTGCAACTCTTGTTGTGTGAACGCGGGCACTTGCAGAACAGTTGGAAAAACACATGTATGTCATTGCAATTGTTAGCAACTTACCTTTTACATATAAGAAAATAAAATGATGGAAATAAATTCTCTCTGAATTTGTCCGTTAAATTTATTTTTATCACTTAATTTTATAGATAATTATTTACCCTCCTATTCTCATTTTAGGTGAATTTAATATCACCTTAAGATTATAATATCACTCTCACAATGACAAGTGCATTCAACACGTGTCATATCATCGACATGTCAGCACCGCATCAGATTCACGTAAAAAAATATTTAAATTTTAACTTTCTTATTCTTTTTATTTGTTCATAATTTTAAAAAGGAAAAAAAATAAAAGTAAAAAAGAGATCAAACCAAGATTAAAAAAAAATCAAACTCCATAATTGAAAGAAAGATTTAAGATTCTCACAAGTATTCACAAAAAACATTCAATTTTAATTTTAAGACACATTATTAAAAATAAATAAATAAGAACAACTTAAATTTAATTTAAAATAAAAGAATTGTAGATTTTTTATTAACAAATAAAGCGTCAAGTTCATCACGATCATCAAACACTATCATAATTAATGATCTTGAAGCAAGAACAAGTTGTTAGCGTTTTTATTTTATTTTTTTTATAATATTTATTTGACTAATTTTTCTTTGGTGTATTCACAAACTTAATTGAAAAGGGTTAAAAATGATCTTAAATTATGTAAAATAAATAAAAATATCTTCCGATTATAGTTTGGTTTAAAAATATTTTTACCGTCAATCCTTTGATTTTCCAAATATTTCTTATTGTTACTTTATGGGTCAATGCCTCTTTTATTTTATGGTTTTCCAAAATTTCAAGATGTGGTGGTTTGAGATATCCATATTTTATCTTGAAAGTTAATTATATTTACTTGCATCTAAGCGTGATTCACATGTATCCAGGATGCACTAATTCACTCGTTTGCCTCTCTCCTATATTACTCATTTCTCTCCTCTCTCGCTTTCTTTTCTTTCTATGTATCTATATTTCAAAATGTATTTAGTATCAAAGATATAAGTATGTATTAAGTATGACTCACATCTATCTGAGATACAACGACTCTCTTGCACACCTCTCTCCTTATGTATCTGTATTTCAGAATGTATCTAATATTAAAAAATGTGTATCTAGTATCTTTGATTTATGTATCTGATTTAAAATTTGAAGGAGTGATGAATCTGATTTAAAATTTGGTACGAAATTATTAATTAGTGAGACATTATATAACTATTTCAAACTAAAGAGTAGATTAGTAGTATTAAAACCCTGTCAAATATATTTAATAGTAGTATTATAATCCTTTGAGAGGGGAAACAGAGTAATTAAACAAGCTGATTAAATATAATATAGCTAATTAATTAGCTATGGCATTATATTCCTAGGGAGACCCCCATGATGGTGCAAAGGGTCTGGACTCATAGGTGCTTCTCTTAGTTCCCCTGCATCGAGGCTTATTGTTTTTCCATTTATGCTAATCTGTACATTTAAATTAAGAAATACTAATTAGTAATACATAAAATGAAGACGACAACCTTAATTAATTACAGATTAACAACCTTTCTGCTGTGATCACGCAGCATTGCGGATTTTCCATGTGAGTAGTTATCTGTTGGGACAAAAACAGAGTAGATTAAAAAAACAAGCATAGTAAGCCAAGTGTTGTTTTTTCTATACAAATTAATAAAATAGAGATAGAAAGAGATACCAGAGGATTGTGCTTGCATTGAGAAGAGGAAGATGCAGAGGATCGTCGCCATTAACATCAAACAGGGATAGGAGTATTTGTTAGTGGAGGGAAGAGCCATTTGAATTTTAGTTTTAACTACAAATTACAGTAGCTATATAGAAGAAATAGTACTAGAAAACTCAATGAAGTAAAATGTAGGAATAATGAGGAATTTATATAGGGGCGCATACCAAGTAGGAATATACTCTTTTATCGTTTCATAATAAGTAGTGTTTTTTAGCTTTTCAAAATAAGTGGTGTTTCACAAAATCAGAAAGAAAGTCATTCATTATGAGACGGAGATAGTAATTAATTAAGTTACTAGTAAATCATGATTAAACAGAGCAGCCATTTGAGAATGTAAAAACGTATAGAAAAGATTGATAGCAGCAAGATTTGGACATGTGCAGTGAAGAAGAAGAAGAAGAAGAAGATCAGATGCGTATTATTAACTGCAGGTTGAGCACAGAGTATATAGAATATACTACAGATCCAACTCCCACTTTCTGTTATGCTTAATTACTCTGTCATATCAGCACTGTGATTTGAAGTATTGGATTTCTTTCCAGTTGATTTCCTCGCAGGGTTCATTTGCTACGTGGAATGAGATAAACAAGGATATTTCGTCTCATTTTTTATCTGAGATAGTAATCTCATTATTATTTTAATACAAATAATCAAATAAAATAATCTCTAAAATAGCTAGTAATTCAATTTAATATAAAGTTAATCTCAAATTTTATTCTTATCAAACGAGCTTTTAAGGAAGTGACAGGATTCAGGACAACTGCGCATCTTCCTTTCTCACTGGCAATATTAAGGATAGTACAGAGCCCAATACAGCTGCACTTTTTTTTGACAGCAGAAGATCTAGTGACGCTATCAATGCTGTAATGATTTAGAGTCGATCCTAAGTATATACGTACTCTGCCCATTTTTATGCCCTGGTGTTTTAACTCGACAAGCATAAAATTATGATAAATTTTCATAATATTAAACATATCATGAAAATGTTTATTATGATTAAAAAGCATATTATTAAAAATTGAATATGAAATTTAAAGTTGATTTTTTATATATTGATCAATTGATCAAATCATATAAAAAATTGTTGTCATTTTGATATATTATTTATTGTCACCTGATTTATTGGCCTTCAAGGTTTGCAATTGTTATCGCTTTGTTATTTTGATCCTAAGAAGTAGTTTGTCCAATTTTTGAAAAAGAATCTCGAAGCAACAGTAAAGTTATCTCAATGTGATCGATCATGAGCAGTGATTAAAATAAACTGTACATCTAATACCTCTTGAGATGCGATCATTTTGTAAAATATTTTATGCACTAAACTACCTGTTTTTGAGATACCGTTCAAAAGATTTCAGATGTGTTGGATGGATGGTTCATGGTTATATTAGTATCAAATCAAAGTGGTGATCAATTATAAGTTGTGTATTTTTAGATGCCTCTGCTGCATGCAGTAACTTTTGGTGGCTCTGCTCTGAATTCTGACGTAAACAGTACATGATGAAAATCTAAACACAGATAATTACTACTCCTATACTGCATGCATCTGTTTTTCATTTCTCATTATACATTTTGATATTGTTATTGTCTTTATTTTTGTATTTCTTTTTTTCAAACTGTTCTTTTGTTTTAAGTTGAGAATTTATCAAAGATAACCTTTATATATCTATGAGGTAGAGATAGAATTAATATAAATTCTACTTTTTTCAAACTTCACTTATAAAACTATACTGAATATATTATAATAAATGAAGATAAAATAAGGAAAAAGAATTAAGTCGTACCACACTCACAACAAATATAATTACAATAAAATGTAACGATACTCCTATGTTACATTTTCTATATAGATGATGAGTATGGTTTTTAATTTTTTAGTAGTCATATATATTCTTTTTCCTTCTTTTAGTTTTTGCTAGGGATACCAACATCTAATTAATTGTAAGTTCTTCAGTTTTCCTAATAAAATTCTTGCATTGGCATTTCAGCCCTTGAATACTCTTTACATGGACGTATGACATGATCAATTAATTTTTTTTCTTAACCAGAATATGATTTATCAAAAATAGTCTATCTACCTTTCAAAAAAATGAAGGGGTAAGAGGTAAAATCTACGTATACTCTACCTTCTTCGTGCTCATTTATGAAATTACATTGGATATGTTATTGTGATTTTGTTATACTAGACTACCCGTGTAATATTTTTTGGGATCCTTAATTTTCCAAATTAAGCACAAATAAGTAATAACGATTCTGCGAACAGTAGTAGTGTATAACAAGGAACTAAACATCCAGTTTTTTTGCATAGACGGCATTCTTATTGTTGACAGCAAGAGGAAATTAACAAAAAATAGCATATTAAATTATCTCGAGATTACTTTTGGACTATTTTATTCCACTTGATAGTGGGATAAAATAACCCTAAATTTGGTGGGATAGAATAGGATATGCAGTTAAAGTTTGATATTAGCTTTATATTATGTTTGATTGACAATATAAATTCATCTCATTATATTATCTATCTCAAATTTAATTTTGAGATATTTCATTTTATTCCGCGTATTGTAAATGTCAGATGAGATAGGACGCACCATTAACCGCATAGACAGAGTAGAGACCCTTAGTTGATGCTTGACACCCTCTTCTGCAATATAACAGCTATTTGGACGGCGCAACTATCATTTTCATTCTTCACAAAAATGACTCTACTTTTTCTAGCATTACATCATCCTTAACAGAACCATACATCAAAACTTTTATAAAATCATGTCTTTCCATGACTAATTGAAATAAGTCACAGTTTGAGTCTTTAAAAAAATAATCCTGACAAGTTTAAAAAATGATCTATGTATTAAGCATATAATGTAAGTTTTGACATTATAATAGTTCAACTGTTTAAATAAACTTTAATACAAATTTAAGATTTTATAAACAAACTTCAATAACAAATTTAAGAAATTATCTGTGTATTAAGCATATAATGTACGTTTTAGCAATGCGAATATACTACTTAGAGGCTGTTGATTCGTGAGATAAAAAGGATAATAGTTTTTTGATAAAATATTAAATTGTTTAATCCTGTATTTAATTGTTTATTAAATAAATAAATCATGTTTAATACTACAATTAGGGTTAATTATAGTATCCTAAAATCTAATTTTTCTTCATCTTTTTCTTCCATCATAACTAGAATGTTTAAGAAAATCCAAAAACAATATGATCCATGGCTAGATTTATTTAAATATATTGGAGTTTTTACCTTAATATCCCTCTTTCTCATCATCCTCATTTACACAAAATTCCATTAAAAAATCCAAGAACCTCAATTTCACGTAAATTCAATATCTTTCTCTCCTTTAATTAATCATCATGACTCAAAAAATATTATAGATTGGAATATTACTCTTTCCATCAAGAACCCTAATGAGGGTACAATTATTTTTGTGTATGAAGAAATTCGAGCTTGGATTTGTCACATGGATGATTTTTTTTCGGTGACTAAATTAGTGGATCCAATCATTCAAAATTCAAAGGAGAAAATAATGTTGGTGACAATAAGGTTAAGTAGTTATGATCATGATGGATGGCTAAGCAAAGAAATTGAAGAAGAATTTGAAGATTCTAAAGAGGTGGCTTTTGATTTTTTGTTGCAATCAAGATTTTGTGTTAACACTAAATTAGGTTTAGAAAGAGGCAATTCTAGTGGTAGATTGCAATCATTTGAGGCTTGATTCTTTTAATATGACTAATGGGATTATGTCTGGTAATGGAGGAAATTGCACACAACAGCTATTATATTGATACATGCGAGCTCTTCACTTTTGATGTCGTATTTGTGTCAGATTTTTTAAAATACATTACTTTTGGCGAATCTGACACGCACGCCTTGATATTTTTAAAGAGTCTGAACAATATAGAATGCATCCCTAGATTTTCAATTTTTTTGTTTTTTTTGTTTTGTTATTATTGACTAGTTCAATTAATTTTTGCTTAAAATTTGAGTTTTCTTGTATGAAGAGTTTGGCACATTATGCATTCAATTTATATATGTTGTATAGATGAGTTTGGCTCATTATGCAACCTCGTGAATCCAAAAGCTAATTATTGTATTCACATTACACATTTTTTTTTGGTTAAAAGATTGCCTTTCTGGGCTTATATTATATAATTAAAAATAAGGTCCTAATATTACAAATATCAAATACAAAATAAAAAATAAAATTTTCAATCTATTTTTTATTTTTATTTTAAAAAAAAAGCAATAAAGGAGGGACCCTCCTGTTCAATTTGAGCTCACAAAAGGTCTAAATATATATTAGCTCGAATAAATGAAAAATATGTTAATCTTTGTGAATATCGACTCCCCTTTGTTAGGAGATTTTTCCCGTTCCTCCAATACTGCATTGTATAGTATATTTCTTCGGTGCTACCTTGTAGGGTGGACATGGTATGGATATATATTGAATTATTATATTATATCGAAATTTTTAATATCGTGGGTTTGATATTATGATATTTGGTATGATATATGATATATATTTTAATTTTTTGATATTTGATACAGTATTTGGTATTTAGAAATAGCATATCGAAATAGTGAATATCTTACTGAAGTATATAATTACACAAATAAC
>JAJONR010013883.1:0-15220 GCA_029582245.1 Solanum etuberosum
TTACATTCTAACCAACCCCCTCCCCCCCCCCCCCCCCAACACACACACACACACCAAGAGCTGGACATCTAGATTCTGGAGATCCCATAATATAACACAGGAGTCCAACATTTCACAGATCAATAACAATAGGGATGGGTCTGAAGGCCATATTAAGAAAATAGAACTTAGACTTAACACAATCCCGAAAGATTGCTCCTGAGTTGAGAATTTCCTAAGACCATACGAGGAGACAACTCTTTATAGAAAAAAAATTGGTAACATGGGGAGACAACAACTCATTTACTCAATCAATATGAGACATTCTAACACAGATGATAAACATTAAAGCCAGTAAGTCCAAAAAATGCGATGTTGGGCAGGGAACATGAATCAAACTTCATATACCAGTCATTCTCACTAGTGAATTTATACTTTACACTAAAGATAGAACTATTAACCAAGGAAATGAAGACTGAAACAACATAGCAATCAAGACAACCACAATATCAGCCGAGTGTTCAAGTAAACTCACCTTAAGTTCTGCAACCCCCACCACAGACAATAACAATATTTAGCCACGAATTTCATGGAATAAATGATGCCAGATGATAAAGCCTGATCAAAAATCCCAAAATCAAATGGTGAGTTGTCACTATCTGCAGGGCAAGCATCGTTTAAAACTGAGTCACTTATGCTGCTCCAACTATTATAACCCGTCATGTACTGATTCCCACAGTACAAGAAATCAGTGTTGCACGTTGCATTGTGTTTACAAGCTTGCTGCCAGCATGTATCATAGCGTTCCACAGCTAGCAAGTACCAAAAAGACCCAACTATCTGCAAAGAATACATACAAAAGGGGAGTGAAAAACATGGCTAATGAAGCAGAAAGTAGATCATGATCATACATTTGGACCTAAAAGTTTAGCCTTTGTCATCTTTCAAAAGTAATAAAATAAGATGTGAGTCAAAAAAGATGAACAGATAAATGAACGATATTCACATGCTCCATGCAATTGACAAATGTGCATTCACTAGACTCATAGATCTAAAGAAGCCACTAGGACATGACTCTTAACACATTCTAAACTTTCAACTTAGAATAATCATACCTACACACACAGTGCAAGAATATTTCCGTAAGTGAACCATCCCAAATTTCAACTCAGGAAACAATGCAAATAATATATATTAAAAGTGAACCATTGTGCCACCATCACCAGCAATTGAACTGGAAACACAGGACTCTTGCCTTTTTTTCCAATCTTTTACGATAAGAAAATGAAAGAAATCTCGGCCTTTTAACCCACCCTCCCCAAATCTATACTTAGCTAGCCCCACTTCCCCTGCATAGACGAGGAAAAGAAAAGGAAGTGACATAAAGACCGACAAACAGATAAAAAACACAAAAATATCATAGAGACTAAAAGAGATTGCTTGTGAGCTTACATGACTAGCAAGCATGTACAATAGCAAATAGGACGCAGCACCAGCCCATGCGGTTTCAGCAAAGACACCAGTAGTTCTTTTCAATTCCGAAGTTAAAGGTATTACCCTGGCAAATCTGGGGATGTACTGAAGCAAGATGATGTAAAGCAAAGCTTGCTTTGTAGTGAAGACATCAGAACCTGTTGAGCTCTTCAGGAATCTCCACACCACAATCTGCATAGATGCATAAAAAGAAAAGTGAGTTAGAACACACAAATTCACCTATTGATCAGCAGTACTGTTCTCTGATTCAAAAAAAGTGTTTAAGCAGAAGACTAAACCCACATAAAACATTCGATGACTGCCCTAACATATAAAGAATCAGGAAACACATAAGATCAGCAAGAACCTTTAAAAGAGGGTTTATGATGTTAAGAAGGATAACCATAGTTCAGTATCTTTTTTCAATCTGTGACCATCAGAGGCATGGTAGATTACTAAAGCAAATAAAATTTCCATATGGAGAAATGTATTTCTTTTAACCTGCGGCAAGGGAAGCACGGCAAGAAAATCGATGATAAAATAGAATCGCAGGTATCTTTTAGCTATCTGTGCAGGATCTATCACAAGTTCACCCCGTCCAAAAACACGAGATGACGGTGCAATATAAGCTGTGCGAAACTGAAGAGCCATGTGAATAAGATAGAAAGCATCAATCACTGTACGTAGGGTAGTGGCTATGACAGCTAGCTTCCTATCAATCTGAAGGCAATTTGACTTGTTATCAAAAACTGGAAGGTAGAAAAACAGTGGATCCACAGACACGGCTAGAATACATGATACAACAAACAGTTTGTTCCATAACAGAAGGAATTTATCTTGAGGGTCAAAAATCTTCTTCTCTGAAACTTTCAGATCTTCAGGAAATACAGCCCGAGAGACACCAAATCCCAGTGATCGACCAATTGATTTAAGTCCTTCGGATCCTTTTTTCACTCCTCTCTTAAAAGACCTTGACGGACTGCTAGTCGCATGGCTTGAACGTTTTAAACCCTCAATGTTGAAGCCACATGTATTTGTTGTAAGTGATGCAGAAGGAGAGGATAGTCTGGAATCCAAGTCATCCAACCTATACCAAAATGTGAAGAAGCAATATTAGATACCAAAAAGAAGCTAAGATAATCAGGGAAGAACAATCAACAATGAAAAAACTGTATAATCACACTGTTAATGTTAAGTATCCTCGTTCATCAGAATTAAATTGCTATACAGCAAAAATATCATATCTGCTTCATTGCCTTTAACTACTAGGCCTGAGAATCCTTCAAATGCAAAGTATAATAGTGAAAGCCTACAATAATCATGTAAGCCAATAAAGGTACTATGTAAACCAAACCATGTATGTCCCACCGCTTTTTTAATAGCTAGCACATGAAAACCCACCCATTCCCTCAGCAGTTCACTTGTTGTTTCATGTCGCACAGCCATCAAGCATCAGCATAACCTATTCATCCAATCACCCTTGATCTTTTAATGTGAAATATTGTATATAAAACAAGGAATAATCTCCTTATCCAACAAAATAAGATGCACCTCGACTAATTTCACAAGATACCTTCTACGTTTCACCAACAACAGATACCAGGTAACTTTGCCCACCAAGGCTTAGACAGATGGGAAGAAATCACCTAGTATTTTTGTCTCCACTGAAATTTGAACTTGAGACCTCATGGTTCCCCTCCCACTTTATTGACCACTAGGCCACATCTTTGGGTGCAGAACTAACTCATTGCAATAGTATTAAGCCTAACTTAATCTCTGAGAGTAGGTAAAAGTTACAAGTGAAAAACAAGATACTTAGCTTGCGTTTGGACATGCGATATGAAGTCGTGATTTCAAATCAGCGTTTGGACATGCGATTTGAGATCTTGATTTGAAATGTCAAGTCCCAAATTCTTCCAAAAAAACATGATTTCATTTTGAATTTTGCAACAAAAAAAAAAGAACTACCATTTTAAATTTTGCAAAAAAAATACTCATGCTCAGCATGAAGAGATTATCCGTACCACATGAGAGGATTACATTAAAGAATAACTAGTTACTAAATATTGTTGACTAGTGAATCTTTTTAAAATTACTTGTATTTGAAAGTTTGTAATCGCAAATATTTATTTATAAAAAGAACATGGAGATATGTGATTTACCAATGTGGAGCCTGAGGATATTCCAATATTTTGTTTATAAACTATGATTTGCTCATTTGGTAAGATTATATAAGAATTGGGAAAATTTTGATAGTTTTCACAACTTGTGGGGTTCTCACGTTTATGAGGAAAAAAATACAACTTAAGAGATCCAAATTGCATGTCCAAACAAACCTTCAGCTTCATATCAATCTGATTTCATATTGTACGTCCAAATGGGCCCTTAGACTCAAAAAATGCAAAAATCAAGTGAAAAGAAAATAAAATTAATAACCTTAAAGGAGAATAAATTCTAGTACCTTACAAACTTCTCTCGCTGCCCCCCAACATATTGGGACTTGGAACCACAGTCGAACATCTTGTACTGTCAAACACATGTACAGTCACTGCAGCAGACCATAACATTTAAAGTTAATCACAGAGTAGAGAATAAGCTTGGGGGGGTAGAAGTTTGAAAATGTGTGAGAGCAATGTCTCTTGGCGTTTGTTTTATTTACTATACATTATAGCCTTCTTCACAGTGATTTCCAATACCGTTGATTAGGGGACTCTAATCACATTGATAATGTGACACCAACCCCGATTCTGTGAATAATGGAATATGACTTTCTAATTCTAGTCCCTCTGTAGGATAACAGTAATTACATAATAAGAATCGTTGGATAAGTATTCAAAACATTGTGACCATCGCCACTTTATGTCACAAAAAGTCCAAAACATGAAAACAACTGCTGCCAGGGTGCCTTGCATCTTAAATTTTATTCAATTTCAACAAAACCAACAGGAGATGAAAATGCACGAAATTTGTTTCCCACATGGAAATTCGAAAAAAGAAAAAACATAACAAGTTAATTTAAGGACCATTTCTATTTTCTTTTGCCAAAAAACTGAGAGCAACCAAATGAGGACATGTTTAGAATAATGGAAAAGGTAATCTGAACAAAAAAAATTCCAACATGAACAATTTACTAATGTATTTGTACTTAACAATCCACCTAGCAAATCTATACTTCTCTTTTAGTTTGTCATTGTTTTTTGGGGGAAAGGATGGATAGATGATGGAATATGGATATGAAGACTGTCAACTAGATTTGAAGTGCTTTGAAGACTCTTGAAGATCAATGAATGAAGCACGGAAGGTCTACAACATAGTAAAGTGGAGATTTAAGCAAGAGGTGGCTACATTTTAAATAGCTAACTGGCTAGCAAAACAATTTCCTTGTTTTTCTTGTTTTTAGCTCAAAATTATTATTGTAACTAACTTAGGTTAGTTTATCTACTATTATGAATAGCAGAAAGTAGGGTTAGTTTATTAGTTAGTTTTTGGATGAACATTTGATGTTTAGGCTCCTTTTGCGAGTTACGGGGAAGACCCTTTAATCTCTCCAATCGAACCCTCTTGATTACTTGGATAAGCATTCCCTTGTATGAGTTCAATTTCCCTTCTCCTTTGGATTACAATCATCTAATTGAATGCTTAATTTTTGCTTTCACTTATTTGACTAAATCCTTTCTAGCTTCTATATCTCTTAATTTCTATCACTCTTCCTATTTTCTATCTACCGATGACTGTTGATGTAATATCTTGAGTCTAATATCACATCAATAAAGGGGATGGCAAGAGGCAATCTTGTTATTAAACCCCTCTTATCTGCAATACAAAGTTACGGAGACTCTCCCACTGATTAAAGAATCACTCTGACTGTCTTACCTTGTATGTTAAGATGGTTAATGCAGATAAAAGGACTTGGTTATATGATCCATATGAAAAATTCTTTAGAAAGTGGCACGTTAAAACATCTTAGCCCCACTTTCACAGAAGTTGCATATATGACTAGAGTTTCTGCAGTGAAGGAAATAGTCTTGGCTCCAATTCCGTTAACCACTTAACCTGAGTTCCAAATAGTCAATAACAGCATCAAGCCAAGAGGTCAAGTTTTCCACAAATACATTTATAACCATTTTGAACCATTTGGTAATTAATGAAATGGACCAATGGTATTATTCTCTTTCTTCACTCAAAATTGCGTGGGTGCCTGACCTGTTGTTTTTGTCTCTCGGTACGCTCTTCAGCTCATGATCCACTGTGGCAATAGGGTAATAATATTCTCCGGTTTAGCTTCCTTACGAAGCCGTTCATCTTACAATATGTAACAATTTCAGAGCTTAATCTACTGAAGCTGAAGCAAAAGTCTCAAATGAAGCATTATTTGTACCTTAAAACTCTTTGGCTCACCTTGACCTCAGACCCACTAAGTTACTACTTCACAGTGCGGTAAATCCGCTAGAAGTTAGACTCTTGGAAATTAAACCAGCGTAGCTATTGCGAAAAGTGTACAAACTTCAAACCGAATAATAAGGAGGTCTGCATTCTGGAAATATCGATAGCAATTTCGACAACAACATATCCAGTGAAATCCCGTAAGTGGGGTTTGGGGAGGGTACAGTCAGACCTTACCACTACCTCGTGGAGGTAGAGAGGCTGTTTCCGAAAGACCCTTGGCTTATCAATAGCAATTTCAAGATGCAAAATCTCCAGATACTAGCTCAGATACCCGATAATAAATTTGCTAAATTCGAACTTTAATTTCCTACAATTTGGTACTACATCAGTAAAGCCTGATCATCCCCCACCCCACCGCACTCTTCTCCTCCTACCCTCTTAAATTATTTTGATAGAAATGATCCAAATTTGAACAAATTCTAAATCTCAATATCATTTTAACAGATTATAAAATTTGGAACAATTTCAGCATACTCATCATGTTGACTGATTCCAAATGAAATCCAATTTCCAGAACAAAGTTCCAATCCCAGGATTCTTACACCAACAAGACAAAATCCTTCTCATCTCTACACTAAGTGACACATCCCCTTTGGATGTAACCAAGATTGAATTTTTAGTCAAACCCTTTAAAATTTAATCCATCAAGATTGATTTTTTTAGCTCCATTGACCACTTTCAGATCAAATTTTGCACATGGATATATAAATTAGTCCAATAAAGGAACAGATTCTAGCATAATGAACAAAATAGTAAAGAAAGGAGTCCCAATATGAAACCACAGTCGATAATGAAAATATATTGAAAGGGGTCCCTTAAAATTTTTGGCTCACCTTGACCTCAGACACACTAAGCTACTACTTCACAGTGCGGTAAATCCACTAGAAGTTAGACTTTGGAAATTAAACCAGCTTATCTATCGCAAGAAGTACACAAACTTCAAGAGAAAGAAAAATGTCTGCATTCTGGATATATAGCAAGAGCAATTTCAAGATGCAAAATCTCCAGATACTAGCTCATATACCCGATAACTAAAATCACTTAACTCATACTTCAATTTCCTACAATTTGGTACAACATCAGTAAGCCTGATCATCCCCCCCCCCCTACCCCACCCCACCCCCACACACACCCCTTCTCCTCTACCCTCTTTAATTATTTGCAATATAAATTATCCAAATTTGAACAAATTCTAAATCTCAATATCATTATAACAAATTATAAAATTTCAGAATAATTTCAGCATACTCATCATGTTGACTGAATCTAGATGAAGCTCATATTTCTACAACCAAGCTCCAAAATCGCATGATTTTAACATCAATAAGACAAAATTCTTCTCATCTATACACTAAATTACACATCCCCTTTAGATGCAACACATAAAGATTGAATTTTTAGTCAAACCCTTTAAGATTTAATCCATCAAGATTCAATTTTTAAGCTTGATTGACCATTTTCATATCAAATTAGTCCAAGAAACAAACATATTGTAGCATAATGAACAAATATGAAACCACAGTCGATAATTAAAACAATAAATGAGTATAGATCAGAGAAAAAGGACTTACAGTTGGAAGTCTTAAAAAATTAATTCTTGAAAATAGAATGAAGATGATGATGAAGAAAATGGTGAGGTGTTTTTGTGGGGGTTGTGGGGTTAAGAATGGAACAAAGATGAAGTCAAAATAGACATATCTAGAGAAAGGAACTGAAAAATGTAGTAATTTACAGACCCAAGAAAAGTTGGAAAATATGACAGCTCCCCACCCCCATCCCCCACCCCCCACCCCCACCCCCCACGCCCACCTGTTATAATACTCGTTTGTCTGAATATTTTTTTATTTGTCATAAAATGTAGACTTGTAGAGGATCGATTCTATATAATATATAATTTTTAAAACAAAATTATTATAGAGGATTTTATTATTTTTATTATATATATATAATAATAAATAGGAATATTTATAATTGGTAAATACTATAGGTAGATAAAAACGTTTCGATTCTAACATTATATAAATAAATAGTTATGAATAAGAAGTGTTGAAATTAATAATAAGCAATTAACTTATGTTTAAAAGATTTAAGAATTAGAAAAAATATTGAGTAAAAAATTGAAGTTTCTTTCTTTTTAAAATTGACTTGAATTTACTTGCATCACATTTCCATATTATTTCACAAAATATAGAATAATATATGTCATTATTTGAATTGGATATAGCACATATGCTGGGGGGGGGGGGGGGGAGAATATTAAAATTGAAGATATTATTCTGAAATTTGCCAAGTTTCAAGTAATATTTTAGCTCATTTTAATTGATTCAATAATTAATTTTTATAATTAAAAATTAAAGTGGGACCTTAATTAGGATGGAACTTAGAGGCTAGTAGGAATTTCATATTATATAATGCGCAAGTACGTATTTGATTTTGCCGATCGCATGTATACAAAACTTGAAAAAAAAAATACAAAAATATTTTAAACTTTAAAAATTCTCGATCACTAAATAAATTAGCCTGCAATTGTCTTGTGAGTGATTTGGCTGTGTCAATATGTTTACGTCGTTCATGCATAAAATTTGAAACTTTTTAAAGATTTTTGACGAGGTGAAGTCAATGTAGTAGATACGAGTTTGACAGAATCAGTAATTTCAAATCAAATTTTATATTTGTGTTAATATATAAAAATAATTTATTTAGAACTCAATAAAAAAAAATTATGAGTGAAAGTTCATATAATTAAAAATCCGGACTTTGCCTTTGAAATGAGATGCAATAGTTAGGGCATACAAAATAAGATTCATGTTTGTTGGCCAGATTTGGGGTTAGTTAAGTTAGAGGGAAACATGTACATGATTAATTTGATAGGATAATCTCCATATTATAAGGCATAGTATTAGTAAAATAATTATATTGCAGCTTGATGATCTGATCATTGATTAAAATAATTATATATTAAAGATCTGGACATACAAGAAGAAGAAACCCAGTATTCTAGGTTCAAATTGAGTCATCACTCAAGATGTTTTTGCACGGATTTCGAGGCAGTCTTTAATTATTTTTTCCTCAAATATGATGATCTTGGCACTCTTATCTATCACCTAATTTTGCAACTGAACTTATACCTAGTCGGACTCCAGCATAAGTTCTACCTTTTGCGACATAACTTTGTGACTAAAAGTCTATAACCATCTTTAGTAGGTTACATGTATGAACACTCAAACTTGACCTCAATTGGCACGTAAGCACTCCAAATTTGAGAGAACAAATCTATACACTACTTGATCTCATATGACAACTGAACAACTCCAGCTTGTCCCCATTGTGTCTCGCAAACATCCAACAATGACATGGCATATAAACTTCAAAAGTGTCTAGATGATCATTTTATAAGTCAGAGAGTTCAACAAACACAATGGAGACAAATTGAAGTGTTTAGATGTGCATACTTAAAGTTAGTTGACAAATAAACACACAGAGTGCAAATCTAGACACTTCAACTTGATCTCAACTGACAACTAAACATTGTGTCTCGTAGACACCCACACTGTTGTGACACATAAATTTTGGAAGTGTCTAGATGATCATTTTGTTTAATTGACACAGTAAAGACAAGTTGAGATGTCTAAGCATGCATACACAAAGTCAAAGCGTTTACTTGCCAGCTGAGGCCAATTCGAGTGTATGTTTATGTATTATGGCTTATATGTATGTTCTCCATTTGAGGTGTCTAAAAATGCATACACAAAATATACCTTTTGTTGAAAGTCAATTTAACCTGATACTGTAAAAAGCACTTGCAACATCAGTGCACAGAACAAAAACTCAGATGAACAATATTAGTAGAGCCCTATACAATTGAGTAATGGCACAAAAGGCAATCTTCTGATGTAAATGACAATTGAGAAGAGCCTGCTGCCAATTCCAACAAAAGAGGACAAAGCCAATGTTCACCTTTTAACTCTAATGGATCTCTTTCTTCTTTTTTTGGGATGAAGTCTGAATAGATAGATCACTCAGTTGATTGATACAAAAATCATCCAGGCATAAGAGAGTTAACAGATAACAGAACCAGGTTCATATCCTTTAGCCTGAATGAAACTGCTCATGATGCGACAGTTCTGCAAAAGAGGGTATAGCAGCATTTCAGGTGAAAATGACCAAGGTAATAAAAGTGTTTATGGATATTACCTATGTTGCTCGGACTCTTCAAAAATGTTGACGGGTGCGAGCCGGATCCTCCATCAATGGTGCATTTTTAGAGGATCTGATAAGGATGAGGCAACATTTTTAGAGAGTCTGAGCAACATAGGATATTACGGAGTCATCCGACTGTCGTATTTGAGAAGGGCTTGGTTGGCAGTAGAATAATTCAATTTAGTCCCAGGCAAAATCAGAACATCCAACACAGAGAACCAAAACAATGTAGTCAACACAATTTAAAACAAATAATATATTGGCATCACATGAACGAGTGCAAACCAAAAAAAGAAAAGAAGACCTCTATACGCTTCTCATCTTTTCACCCCCTTTCCTCCCCAAAAGAATGGGATTACGCTAGAAATTCAGAGTGGGGGGGGGGGGGACAACTGCATTTCCAGTTCTTTTTTTTCGAACAAAAAAAAGAGTTGATAAAAATATATGTAGAAACGCGATGTTGTCAAGAAAAGTATTTGCATAAAATATTAAAGGACAGAAGCTCAATTATAGGAGGACAAACTGCTAGGAAAGCATACCTGTATGCACATATTCCCTGAATCCTAACTTGTGATGCTTTGGTGAAAAAGATAAACGAGAAAGTACATGTTGAACAGATCCCTCAGCCTTGATGAACGAGCACATCCTTTATCACATTCCTGGCTTCGCTACACAGCACATCTGAATCATTACCTTTTAAAGGCTTGTGGATGACAACTTTAACTGATCCTGGATATACTCTACCCTCCAGTCCTGCTGGCATTATCCTGCCTGTTCCGCTAATAGTAATTGGAACCACAGGCACTCCGGTTTTGGCAGCAACGCTAAAGGCACCTTTCTGCACCACCAGCAAGAAAAAAAAAAGAGCTAAACAGGAGACCAGTACACCTTTTAATAGGTTTATTTGCAATAAATTCATGTAATCAATGACCTGAAAAAAAGATTACCAGAATATGGTACCATGTAGATTATGGCCTTGTGCTTAACAGCTAAGACATTCAAAATTACTTGCGACATTAACTACAGGTCTATACTTGGTTGTATTCAAAAGTTCTATTTGCCCACTATTACTTCTTGCAGTCTACAAGCTGAAATTCCAATATGAACACACCAGATGGAATAGGAGGGGGATAAAGACATATCTGAAGATAAAATTTCTATTCTAACAAGAAGCTACCTAGTCCATTGTAAACTTTCTGAAAGCTTATGCTGTTTCTTCTTTTTAGGAGGTGGAGAGTGGGGATGAGGTTGGGATGTGGGAGTAGATGGATGAGAGAGAGGGAACATAAGTTGTTTGGACATAGACCTTACCTTGAAAGGGCCTAACTTTCCATCTTTACTCCGAGTACCCTCGGGGAAGAAAAAGACGGATGCCCCCTTCTTGACTAAATCCATGCAACGCTTGAGACATTCCTGAATTCATAAAAGCTAATGAGAAAGTAGAAATATCAAACGTTGCAATAGAATCCAAACCCATTTAAAAAATGATTGAATAGTTAACATACAATTGAATAACTTAAAAGATTCAGTATAGCTATGAGGATATTTGTCATTAATCACATCAAAGAAAAAAATACCAATTGACTTCTGCTGTCCATGCGCCTTAATGGAATCAGACCCATAAGATACATGGCCCATCCAATAATAGGAATTAGGAAAATTGCAGTCTTGCTGATGAACTTGAAGTTTCTCCCAAGAGTAAGTAATGTATAAATGTCCAGAAAGCTCTGATGGTTGGACACATATACTGCAGGAGTATCTGGAGAAGGAAGATTCTCCAAGCCCTCAAACTCGACTCTATAAAATGGAGTAATGGTCAAGGTTGCCCATGTCCTGGCAACAAGATGGTGAGCCTTCCTATGGTATCGATCAAATAACAGTACAAAAGGATGTTGCACAAGCATGATCACGAACAAAAAGATGGCAGAGAAAGCACTGACAGCGTAAAAGCAAATTGCTCTTACTTTTGACCTCAACTCTAGTTCTGTAAAAGAGAAGATGTATCTCTGTAAAAGCGAGTCCAAGTGATAAAAGAGATGGTAAAACAATTTTGAAATGCACCTGACAGTGGATAAGCAGCACCAGCTGAGCTGGTATTAGCAAGTTCGGACCTTGCAATAATGTGTCTCAATGATCTATATTGTCTATAAAAGCTATTATTTCCAAAACCGCTATTATACTTCTTTTGTTGGGGGGAAGAGTGAAGGGAGACACATGCTTCCCTACTTGTGCCAAAAGTTGAACTGCCTGGGACGGCGTCTGCAGGAACAAGCAAAATCAATTAAGAGATCACTAGCTGTTCAACCTCCAGCTTGACTGATACAGATAGCAAATAAAAACCAGGATAACTATTCAACATCAAATAAAAAATATAGAACAAAGTGTATGTGGGGACATCCCAATTGAATAATCCATCTACGAAAATCAGAACTCATTTTGAAAACCAATCAAGATGACAAAAGCAGAGTCAGTTTCTTCCAATTGTCATATCCGACCGAGAATGTAAGTCCAAGACTAGAACCAACTTTACTCTTCTTTTTTCTGATTAATAACCTTCCTTTTTTCTCAAACCAAACAAGACAAAATTTTAAGGTGGTATTTGTTTCTGTTTTGCGAAAAACTAAGTTTGGATTTCTTTCCAGTTCTTCGCAAAAACTATTTTATCTGATGGTTTTTGCAAAAACAGGCAACCATGTTTGAAAATCTTCACACTCAGTTTTTAAAATCTTGCAAAAACGAGTTCTGCAAATCTGAGTTTGGAAACTTCCAAAATAAGTTACCTATTTTTGCAAAAACTCCATTAAACAAATAAGTTTAGCAAAAACGCAGAGAAAAGATAATTCCAAACCCAATAGCTCTCTCTTTCCTAGCTTATAGAAAGAAAAAAAAGGCTCCTCTTTTGTTTCAGGATAACCGAGATATCTCCAAGGGTCAGTGGCACAAGGTTTGAAACTTGGCAGGTAATACCTCTACCTTTCTCCACTTAAATGCCAGGCTATTACCTACCTCATTCACTATGAACTCTTTTCTTCAATAGTATATAAAATTTCCTGCATATGTGGTTGAAGGTTGGCACTGGCAGGACAGTCCAAGCATGTGATGCAAGTACAAATCAGCAAATTCACATCAAAATGCAGATTATTAATGAATCTGGTAGTTCACCCTTTTGGCTTGTCCGATCTCGTACCTGTAAGATGACTAAGAGATTTCAAATTATTTCTGATCGTCTTCTTTAATTAGCATAGGGTCATAAGCTTAACTGGGACCACTCTCCGTGAACTACAGAAGTTGGCTCCTTTTCTATGACATAAATACCAAAAGTAGGAGCGAACAATCTGACTAAGACCCAATTTCAGGCATAGTAGTTCTAGCATTCCTAGGGGATGGAACATATATGAACCAAGAAAATCTATTTTGAATCTTCACAAAGGGACTAGATGCTTCGTCTCAGAGTCGCTTAGAATGATTAGGGCACCAACTAGATCAAATGGCCAAAAATAGTTTACACGGTACTTTATCTATTATGCCTTTTTATTTGTTCATGATGTAAAGTTACTCATTGAGATTCATTCTACAGGAAAACAATATCTGACTAAAAAATACTTACAATTTTTTGTATTTCTCCAGACTGATTGCCTTAAAGACGAGCAACAGAAGTAGTTTCCATGGCTAGCAGTAGTTTGCTGAAATGAATTGTCGATAACAAAGTCAATTAGAGCAGTAGAATGATATTCTCTAGATTATTATAAGGTTCTACACCTCTCTTGTACTGGCACATACAAATAAAACAGGAGACTGAAGTTATGCACAGAAAAGATTTATCTAGCTTTTGAATGAAAACCAATTGTCAATGACATTGTCAACTAGTGCAGTCATAGTAAATTTGGTCAATTGATTTATTCTTTCCCCTTTACAAGAGTCATGTGCAGAGGACTCTACCCAGCTTTCTGAAGAAATGGCAGCTATGATCTCTTAGGCAGCTTTATCATTACATCAAACAACTTTATCAAGATGTTCTCAAACATGGTAAAAGGACTGACAATGGTTGCTGGTAGAAGCGACATTGATGTACCATGAGGCTTCTCTTCAACATTTTAAGCTTCAGAAAGGTCTCCATAAACAACAATGAGAGAGGATACAACAGTTTTGTCTTCTTCTGCAGATGTTGGAAGAGATAGAAATACAGAAGGGGTGGGGAGGGTGCCAGATTTTGCAGAAGATAAAGAGAGTTAAAGGAACACGGAGAGACTTGAAGAGCCTAATAGCTTGCATTTGTTTTGGAGAAGGCTTTAAGAGAAACAAAATGGATAATGCACAAAATCCTATTCCTAAACAATACATATCTCTTATCCATCAATAATGCCAAATGATTTAGAAATCAAGCTCGGGCATGAAAGCCACTTGAGCAAACAGTTGCTAAAATCCCTGGGCAGCCATAGTAGCAATGCTGCAGTTTACGTATTTAAGTATTTTACAAATTATAAGATAACATGTTGGCAATTCTGCAGCTTCTGGATTTACAAGTATAAGATCACATGCTAGCATTCCATAAAGCCTACATAGAATTCCTTTTTATTTTCCTTTCTTTTTCTCCAAGTATGTGAACTGGAAAGAAGGAAGCCACAGGAAATTAGCTGGATTCAACATGAGTGATGCAGTAAAATAAAATGAGTAGCTAATATCACTGCACTCCCTCTTGTTTCACAAAAATGATAAATATCATTTGCGGAAAATGATTGCATTCACCATAAACAAAGTAACATTATAACCAGGGACAACAACAGTGTGTATGCTGAACTTGGATATGAACACAAAGAAATGACTATGTCCTGAAACCACAATTTCACGCCTACTGGTGACGGGCCTTGAACATATTTTTCCCTCTAGTAGAAATTAGCTTTTCTACATTCCTTTGTGTTGCCAAGCATCATCCCCTTGTTCATAATTAGATGCATTTCAAATATGTTATTACCTAAAAAAAGAAAAGAACTAGAATGACGCACTTTTACAAATAAATAAATTCTTCAACAAGCTAATTTTATCTTCAGCGACCCTGGGGGGGGGGGGGGGGGGGGGGGGGGGGGGGGGGGGGGGGGGGGGGGGGGGGGGGGGGGGGGGGGGG
>JAJONR010013884.1:0-11409 GCA_029582245.1 Solanum etuberosum
TGCAGAATAAGTTTTATGGAGACGATGTCTGCTTGGGTTTGTGGAATCCTGCCACCAGAGAGTTCAGGCTTCTGCCTCCTGCGCCTTTTGAGATTGAGTACTTTTTCTCGGACCATGATCATCAGTTCGGATTGGGATTTGACCTGTTGACTCAAGATTATAAGGTTGTATGGATTCGAGTATTCTGGGATGAACCGGCACAAGGCGCTTATCCTCATGTCTATGCCTATGTCTATTCCTCATGCAACAACTCATGGAAACAACTAACTCCTGACTTCCCTTCCAGTTCTACCTTATCTGCACCCCTTGACGCCACTTATCTCAACGGGGTTATTATTGGCTTTCTAGGGGACTTGGTGAGAGCTACACGATTCGCTCTTTTGACATGGACAGTGAACAGTTTGGGGAGATGCAAGTCCCAGATATTCCAAGTGAACATTGGGGGGTGCTTACATTGCGTGGCTACTCACTTGCTTTATTAACCGGTGACCCTGGCAAACCTATGACATCCATATATGATGTGTGGGTATTGAAACAAGAGGGAATTTGGTCCAAAGTTCTTACTGTTCAACCTCATATAGATGCTCATTGGCCTTGCAACATCTGGGATAACGATAAGATGGTTTTCGAGATCACAGAAACTTCACAGCTGGTGCTATATGACCCTAAAACAAGACAAGTTACAGATCTTGGATTTCAGCTGGACCTTAACATTGCTGGCTGTTGGGTTTTCAATACAAGGAGAGCCTAGCTCCAATAAAGAGAGGAAACGAGATTCAGGGCGAGGATAATGCAGTCGAGCAAATTGAACACTTCTTCTATACCATACCAATGGATGAGGATCTTTAAGATTTGGAATACAGAATATTATAGTGATAAAAATTGAAAAACAGGAAAAGAAAAACGATTTACCTGTAATATTGTGACATTAGTTCTCATCTTACCTTCTTATAACATTTGTGCTTGAGCTTAATATTGTTTGGATCAGTCATCTTTGTACTATTTTTATTGAATAAAAAGCAGACATGGTATCAAGGGGCATTCCTTTTGGACTAAGACATTTTAAGCTAAGTTGCGCGTGCACTCTGTGAGTCAGATTCTCCAAAAATACAAGAGTATCGAGAAGCAACAGATTTTAAGTGCTCTGCATCTATATCTATATTTAGGTCCACTTGAAAAAGTTCATGCAATTGTTTCAAGTGAGTGACTAGACAATTGGATAAGGTAGGTCCAAAACACCACCAAGAAAATGGGCCCCCAGAAAAAAATAAAGCCCATTAAAGAAGAGAAAAAAAGCCCAGAGCCCATCAAGCAAAAAAGTAGAAGTTTGAAAAGAGTAGTTGATAAAATGATGAAAGGCACAAAGTGACAGTTAAAATAGTGTTTTTCTCCCGCGAAAAGCCTTAATTAATTCGTTGATCAGAACTGGAAAGGCAGCTTTGTCTCGTGGGGGCACTCTCTTATTCTGTGACATTCTTTTCAACATACCCCACCCCCTCCTCTTTCTTCTTTTGTCCTTGCAAGTTTTCTTGATCATTCAATTTTGAGAGTTTTTTTTTCGTTTGGCTTGTTTCTTTTCCTTACACTCAAGTGGTTTTCCGCTCCTGCATTAAGATTTTAGAAGCGCGTAAAAAAGGTGATTAGAGTATTGGAGGAGGTAAAAGAGTAGTTTTTTGTTAATTGGGATTTTGGAAAAAGAAAAGAAAATGGTGAAAGAGACAGAGTATTATGATGTTCTTGGTGTAAGTCCTTTAGCATCTGAAGAGGAAATTCGCAAGGCCTATTATCTCAAGGTTTTTGAATTTCTTTCTTAATTTCTACTTTTTATGTTTGAATTTTGTGTAGCTTTTCTGAGTGTTGGGTTGATCTAATTTACGTAGCATAGTTGGAATTTCGATATTCAAATTTCTAAACTTTTGACAGTGAATTCGGATAAGATTTAAGTTTCTTGATATAAAAATTTTATATTTGGAAACTAGGTAATAAGCACCGAAAATCACGATAACTAACCATGTAAGGAAATTCTGGTCAAAGAAAAACTTGGTTGACACTCGAAATTCCAATTGTGCCCCATAAATTGAGACGGAGAGAGTATTGTTTAAGTTTCATTTGTTTAAATTTTTAGAATTTGATAAGTGGATCCAAGTAGTATGATTCTTGGGATGTTTGTGTTGGAAATGAAGATTTGCTTCATCAACTTTCATTTTGACTAGAAGTACAAATGGTAGTGGAAAATGTCTCTATCCTTTTTGATCTGTTGAAAGGAATTGTTTTGTGTTCAATATTGATGAAGTTTAGATAAAGGATTTAGGATATGTGAGAGTTTTAAGTATTAGCTGAATCTAGACATGCATTGAACAAGTGCAAAAAGTAGCTTCCCAGATTTGGTAATGTGGGAATTTGGTCTCTCTTCAATAACAGACATACCTAGTGTAATCCCACAAGTAGGATCTGAGGAGGTTAAGATGTACGCAGACCTTACTCCGTGGAAATAGACAAGTTGTTTCTGATAGACCTCGGCTTCAACAAAAGCATTTCAAAGCAATTTGGTCTCTCTTATTCTGAAGAAACTAGAAATGAAAACGGAAAAATGAAAAGAACAATTTCTTGTGCTTGTTAAATGATATTCGAAAATCTGTTTTTTCATCTTATGGTGCAGGCCAGGCAAGTTCACCCTGATAAAAATCCAGATGATCCCCTTGCTGCACAAAGATTTCAGGCAAGCACATTGCTTGTTTCTTATTTTATGTTTACTTTTCTGTAAAATCTAGTCAAAAAGTATATGTTTAGAAATTTTTTGATGTTTTAAATTGTAACAAACAGGAATTAGGAGAGGCATATCAGGTTTTGAGTGATCCAGTACAGAGAAATGTATATGATCAAAATGGAAAGTCATGTGTCTCCAGGTAATCTTTCTAGAATTGCTTCTTCTTAATTTTATGGGGTCGTTTGGTTGTTGGTTAGAGTTATGCACGTATTAGTAATACAAAGATTAGTTATTCCATCTTCTACCCTGCATAAAATAGTACATAAATTGACTCAAAATGTATACATGCTTTATTTATGTGGGAGTGTAAAATGATTATCAAACGCCGTACTTGGTGTGCAGTGTGTTGAATACATGGTATTAACTTTGTTAGTTTTAATACATGAATAACTCTCTTCCTAGCCAGCAACCAAACGACCCCTTAAGATGATAAATGCTAGTAGTTTGCTAATTCACAAATTTCTATGAAAAGATGTTTTTTCTATTACCATCAATAATAATTTTGATGTTCTCTTTGTAGGGAAACTATGCTTGATCCAACTGCTGTGTTTGCACTCCTCTTTGGGAGCGAACTTTTTGAAGACTACATCGGACATCTATCAGTGGCATCGATGGCTTCCTCTGAATTAGTCAGCGAAAACGACAACCCTGAAAAGCTCCATGATAGACTCAAGGCAAGTATGTCATGAAGTTCAATAACATCTAAATTATATATCTATCCCCTTTTTGGAAGTTTGTTTGAAAATATCTGTCAATAAAATTAAGATATGTTTGATATCTCGTTCTAAGACTAAATGTTTCTAGAGAAAAGGAACATATTTTCGTTTTTTCCTCAGTTCACATATTACGTTTTTACAGTTGATTCACTATAATAGAACTATGTTATGAAGGGTGTCCAAAAGGAAAGGGAAGAAAAGCTTGCTAGAATACTCAAAGATTTTCTTCAACAATACGTTCGTGGTGACAGAGTTGGATTTATACGTCGTGTAGAATCTGAAGCAGAACGGCTTTCACAAGCAGGTCAGCTCACTACTCTTGTGTTTCTTCTAGTGATTGCTGTAAGTTTTACAGAATTTACCATGACAAGTGTTAAAAGGACCGCATTGAATAATGACAACACGAAAAATGCAGTGAAATCTATTCTGACCTAAGAAGAGAGCTAAATCAAGAAAAAATCTTAATTAGAATCTGACATTTAAAGATTAATTGGTTTGATAGGGAAAGAAGGAAATGAACTAGAAAAATCTTTACTAATTCCTCTCATCTTCTCTCCTTTCCTTTCACTTAAATCGATCTTTAAAATCAGTCAAAAAGAAAGAAATCAGACACATCAAGCAATGGAAAGGTGAGTGTACTTCACAAGTATAAAATCTTTTATGCAAAAGGTTATTTCTTGTAACTTATCAATTTCATTTCTCTAACTTTTGGTTCCATTTGAGTTGTTCATTGCGTCATCGTCATGTACCAATTTTTGAGCAAATTCTAATGGTCCAGTTCCCATTTTCTGAAAATTTCTCCTAGCAATGTAATTTTTTCTCTAAAGAAATACATTCTAGTTTTATAGCATGAAACTTTTTCATCTTCAATCATCAAACATACGTGTACGTGCTTTTGTTTTCTGTTAACAGCATTTGGAGCTGAGATTCTTCAAACTATTGGATACATATACACAAGACAGGCAGCACAAGAGCTTGGAAAGAAAGCAATTTACTTGGGAGTTCCATTCATGGCCGAGTGGGTTCGCAACAAAGGTCATTTCTGGAAGTCACAGCTAACAGCAGCAAAAGGTAAACTTACATTATCTCACTCAAGATACAATACTCCCCTGCTTTTCATATCTGTATCTTTGATGCAGTGGACTATAATGTTTTATAGGTGCTTTTCAACTGCTACAACTTCAAGAAGATGTTCGTCGCCAGTTTAAAATGGATGGTAGTGGCCCTGAAAACGACGTTGAATCACATCTAAGATTAAACAGAGAAACATTAATGAATTCATTGTGGAAACTAAATGTCGTAGACATTGAAGTGACTCTTTTACATGTTTGCCAATTGGTAAGCCTTGGATCAAATGTTGCTACGTTTCACAGGCTTATTCTTGAAAGAGACCTTTGAGTTACTTCTGAGTAATCTTTCAGGTGCTACAAGAAGGCAATGTGAAGAAGGAAGAACTCAAGAAACGTGCGATGGCTTTAAAGATTTTGGGAAAAGTATTTGAGGTAAGGATTAAGCATAACTTGTGAAATGTTGTCATATCCCTTCTTAAAACAAGTCTTGTTGGTTATTGAGCTACTAATTCATTGTATTTCATGACATTTGCATATTTTCCTTTTTACTCTATAGAGAGAGAAGTGTGTTGGAACATCGAAAAAGAAGACAATAGGCGATATCAATGCTGATGAATCTAGTTCAGATAGCAGTGATGATGAAGAAGACTCACTAAGAACACTAAATTATAGAACTCCTCTACTCACACAGGTTCTCTTTCTGCTTCCATTTACTCTTTTACTTGCTATATATCTATTGAAACCAATGATATTTCGAGACATAAAGTTAAAATAATGTTTTTATTCCCCTAAATACAAGATTAGAGGTTGACTCAGCAATCTAGGGAATTTAAAATTCTATCTTAAGGTTTCAAATTCAAATCTCAAACACTAAATTTTAATTTTGAACCACCAATCTAAAAGATGACGATGAGATTTTAATACATAAATTCTAATTGTTTTTTTTTTTTGTCTATGATATTGTAGGGAATTGGTAGACTCTTTAGATGTTTGTGTAATCCAGCATTTGATGTGGATGATGAAGAGATTGTATACAAAGGCAAATAATATTCAACTCCCTCTGAACTAATTTCTTCGCTTCGATTCCGTAAAGCTAGCTTCGAATTAATCAATCCCACTTATGAATCTGTTTATGCAATACGGATAATTGAAAAGAAAACTTCAAAAAGGCGTAAGCCAATTAATATTTGTGCAGCTTGTTTTGTAATTGGAAAAACATGTAATGAAATACTATGTTTGTTTTAAATGATTATACAAATTTATTTTTAATTTCATGTCCTTTTCACTAGGAATCTTTATTTTACACATAATAAATCTGAAAATAATACGTAAAAAGTTTGATTTTTTTTTTTTTTTAATTCCCTCCAATTTTTATTTTTATTTTGGTTCTTTGTTTTTTCAGTCAAGTAGATCATTTCTATCATTATTTCTACAATCATTTGCTAAGAAGTAAGACTACTAAATTAGAACTTTATGTTCACATATCTATTTCATCACTTATCTGATTACTGTAATTTCAACAAATAATAACACCCTTTTCCCACTTACATCACTAACGACGTAGAAAATGTTTACACAACTATCACTAATTAGCTAATGGTAACCTCATAAAAATGATAGCAGACGTAGAATCACAAGTTAAACTATATTAATAATATGTTGGGAAAAAACCTTAGGTCAATCAGTACATATAACTTAAACTCCAACTATATACTATATTAATAATGCCTGGAAAAAACCTTAGGTCAATCAGTACATATAACTTAAACTCCAACTATATTAATAATGCCTGGAAAAAACCTTAGGTCAATCAGTACATATAACTTAAACTCCAACTATATTAATAATACTTGGAAAAAACCTTAGGTCAATCAGTACATATAACTTAAACTCCAACTATATTAATAATACCTGGAAAAAACCTTAGGTCAATCAGTACATATAACTTAAACTCCAACTATATTAATAATGCCTGAAAAAAATCAGTACATATAACTGTAACTCCAACTATATTAATATTACCTGGAAAAAACCTGAGGTCAATCAGTACATATAACTTTAGCTCCAACTATATTAATAATGTCTGAAAAAAACCTTACGTCAATCAGTACATATAACTTTAACTGAAACCTAATATATTAAAAGGTGTCAAATGAACGGAGTGAACTACATCTAAATTGATCAAGACGGAAATAAATAAATAAAAAGTTACCTAAACTTGAATGAAATAAAACTAAAATCATAACTTGACCCCTTTTGTTGATTCTTGGTATTTCCTTATGACGAAAACCAGAAGCTGGTAAAGCATAAAGGGAACGATATTCAGCTTTAAAGAAATAAAATGGTGGAAATATTTTTTTCATTAGGAGTGAAAATAGAGTTTCTCCACTTAAAAAGTTATTTCTCCATATTTTAGGAGTGAAATATGAAACAGGAAATTAAATGTCTTTCACCAAATATTTCAACACATGAAAGAAGTCTAGAGTTTAAACATAAACCAACAAGTTCTCAGTCCAACAGATTAAACAAACAGAACCTGTTTGGCTTAAACAGCCTAGATTGTCCAGCATAGTTTTTACACAAACAAATATGTACAAGGGAGTTTCAACCTTTTCGCCCTATTTTTCTTCTCTCCCTCTATGATGGCCTCGAAACTTGGTAACTTCTCCTCCATAGAACACTCAGTGAGCTGGATGGAGAACTCGTGCACGGTGAGCTTGGACAGAGCATGCGCAGTGCACTGATGTTAAGTTCAGGCATCCGCTAATGATGAGGGAATGTCTCTCAGGGCACGTGTGCAGAGCAGGAAATGCTTCGCATACTGCTTGAACGGCGGGAGGTGTGAGAGCAGTGCACTGGCTGATGTTTAGATTCATAAGCCCTTCGTCCTCGTACCTGTGCTTCTTCATAGATGCCCACATCTCGTGCTTGTTCTTGACCCGACTCTGAGCTAGAGAGTACATTGCCCTATCTGTGATGTACTGGCAGAAGTATAGGCCGAGGGATCTCAAGTGAGGGCAATTGTTTGCCAAAGCAATCACACTCTCATCTGCAGGCATTAGATAATAGCTATGTTAAATGGATGACTAAACCAAGAAAAATGATTCCAATTGGAGACATCAGCAACTTTATCTCAAACTTCAGTAGAAAAAGGAAACACTAATAGCCCATCAAGAAGTAGGCAGTAGAACATAGGTGAGAGTACACTCGACAAGCCAACGAGAGGAAACACAGACCTCTAAATCTAAACTACTTAGAACACTGCTATCTTGTAGCCATTGCTCTAACAGGTTGAGAGAAATGATCATGAAATTTCATAACAAAAATATCCACACACAGTTGGAGACATCTAACAAACGGTCGGCTGAGGAAAGCTTCCTAAGTTTGGACACCCCTCTATAGAAAAAAAACTTCTTCCGCCTAATATGCATTTCATCATTCATTTTCAGGCACCACAAATAGCCATAGGAGTTTATTTGATATAAAATCTAAAGTAAGGTCCTTCATATCCCTGGTATACATCAAAATCATGTTTCACTTTTCATTTCCTAGAAGAAAATATCTTGCATGAATATCTCCTTCTAGTTAGTTACTAATAGGACATGAATAAGTTGTCTTCTTTGGTAAGATTTTTTTTGCATAAAATCTCTAGAATACTTGAATACAACTTATGCCCTAATAAGCATGGCAAATCCGAGTCAGTTTAGACTGTTTAGTAGTAAACATACCACTGCTAAGGAAAGACATTAAATACAAACTCTAACCAGATACATGTTTTACCTGTTATAAGGACACAGCCACACAGATCAAGGGCTCTGAGATCAGGACACCCATAAGCCAAACTCATTACACCTTCATCACCAACTTTATCACACCAACCTAGATTTACAGTCTGCAGTCGGTTACAGTAGTAACCAATAGCCTGCAAGGAGTAATACGAGTCATATAAGTTCGAAGAAACAACGTTTTAGTACTCCTACAGGTCATTTGAGAGGACAATGACATACCTTCAATGCCTTATCAGTTGTAGCTTTAACACAACCACAAAGGTTTAAGACTCTTAGGTTTCGGCAACGCTCAGCTAGGTATGCAACAGCGCTATCACTGAAAGCAGAACACCCACTGATATTCAGCTTTGTGAGGTTTGGACAGCCGTGAGCTAAAGCATAAAGGGAACGATCAGTTAGCTTAAAACTCTTGCTAAGATCAAGGTCTTGCAATTCATGACAGTGATTGGCAATGGTCTCGACACCAACATCCTCAAGTTGTGGTAAATCTTGTCTAAGAGTTAGAACCTGCAGCTTTGTGAACTTGGGGGCAAGTGTCAGCACTAAATTGTTCATATTCCTCTTGCACCTGAGGGGAAAAAAAAAACTTAGAAACCGATATAACACCACAAATCAACAAGGGAAAGATAACTCACAAAAATCTATGTACCCAATTCCATAGAATATCAACTCTCAGATTACTAATACCAGCAAGATAGGGAAATACAATCAAACTCTAATAAACAGGAGAGGGTAAAAAACCAACACTACAAATCCAGAAAATGCAAGCAAGAAACAACAAGTGAATGAGCCCTCAAAAGGTAAAAGGAAAAATATAAAATAAAGGCAAATGCACAATCATATGCAAGTTATATCTTCTCAGGTTCAATGCTTCTGAGCACTAAAACATAGATATTAACTTTCAGATGTCCAGGATGAAGCACATAGAAAAAAGGGTAAAATTTAGCCACAAAGCAGAACAATAACCATTATGCTATGACCATATTTCATATTTAGGGCATCTCAGATACAAACACATGTGATAAGACCTATGGGATTAAGGCTGTTGAATCACTATCCTAATCTCTCTAATCTCCTCATTTCCCCCAAATCCCTTGATGTCAATGCAAGGCAAGCTTTTCAACTTAACTTTGCTCATCCAAGTCTTGGCATTCACAAATCCAAATTGGAAAAATTCTTCAGTCAACCCCTTTTAACATAAAAAATCTAACCTTTTTCAAAAGAACAAAACCGGGGTAGGGTAAAGGAGAAGGGGTTACAAGGTGGGGACTCATACCCTCACCAACGAGATAACTACTATGATTCCCCTTTTAACATCTAACCTTAGTTCCAAACTCAAAGCTTTATTCAACAACATTTACAAACAATGAAAACCTCATGTGTGTTCCTCCAGTCAATCATACATGACATCTCAAATAGATTAATCAAGGTAAATAGGACCAAAATAGTCCAACACATAAAAACTTGTAGATTTTTCCTATTTCCTTCAACTCTTCTAGAATACAAAAATTCAGTCTTTTGCTCAATTGACTTCCCTGACCATTTACAATCAAACAAATGAAGAACAAGAACTACCCTTCATCAATCACATCAAGAAAAACCACACAATCAAAATAAACCTTAAAATTTTATCAAAATCAAGAAACAAGAAACGTCAGTCATACCAAGAAAGGGAAAGATGAGTGAGTCCCCAAGAAATTGCATCTCTCCATCCACTACAAACACCAGAAGCCACAATCACCGTCCGATCATCCACAAGTGAAGCAATCCTCAAGAACAACTCCATAGGTATATCCTTCCACTCTCTGATCATCACCCCACCCCCCATTTTACAAACCCCACCTCTGCTGCTATTGTTCACAAACAGCTTCTCCAAGCTCAAATCTTCTACCCCTATCATTTGGTACTACTCAAAGTTCTAATCTTTTTACACCCCCACAAACTCCTACCTCTATATATATACACAAAAAACAGAAGGAAAAGCCCAAAAAAGGGTATCTTTTTGTTGCTGTTTCAAACAAAAATACAGAGAGGTGAGTAGGAAAAAAAAAGAAGAGATAGACTTGAATGTATAGTAGTGTATGTATTGATCAGTATTTCTAGGGGAAAAGGGGTTTTGTTTCATTGGGGAAGCAAGGTAACAACATGTGTCATCACATAAGTTGTACGCACAAGTAAAGTCTGTCCAAGAAAATTCTAGAAATAATCAACCCTTGGAAATCAAAATCTCCGTGCTATTTCATGTGACACTATTTGTGCTATTTAACGTGACATTGTTTGACTTGACAGATATTTAAAAAAGAACAAATTAAAATTTGTGATGTGTAATTGCAAATTTATTTCAATAAAAATAAGAACTAATTTTTAATTTAAACTATTTTATAATAAGATAATGAGAGTATTTTTCTATTCCATATTAAGTAATTTTTTAGAATTTTTTTCATTGTTCTTGTTTGAATTTTTTTACATATTTATTCTTTTCTTTAATAAAATTTCATATTTTTCGAGAGATAAATTACACTACTTACAGAATTATATTTATTATTTCACAAAAATATAATTATATTATGTCTTTAAATATTTCAATGAGAGTATTTTTCTATTCCATATTAAGTAATTTTTTAGAATTTTTTTCATTGTTCTTGTTTGAATTTTTTTACATATTTATTCTTTTCTTTAATAAAATTTCATATTTTTCGAGAGATAAATTACACTACTTACAGAATTATATTTATTATTTCACAAAAATATAATTATATTATGTCTTTAAATATTTCAATGAGAGTATTTTTCTATTCCATATTAAGTAATTTTTTAGAATTTTTTTCATTGTTCTTGTTTGAATTTTTTTACATATTTATTCTTTTCTTTAATAAAATTTCATATTTTTCGAGAGATAAATTACACTACTTACAGAATTATATTTATTATTTCACAAAAATATAATTATATTATGTCTTTAAATATTTCAATGAGAGTATTTTTCTATTCCATATTAAGTAATTTTTTAGAATTTTTTTCATTGTTCTTGTTTGAATTTTTTTACATATTTATTCTTTTCTTTAATA
>JAJONR010013885.1:0-14664 GCA_029582245.1 Solanum etuberosum
ATGGTGGAAGAAGCCCTAAACTGGGTATGGGGATCAAGGGTTTGGCCTAGGGTTGATATTATTGATTATAATCCGGGTAATTAGGTCTTGTTTATTGACCCTCGCGTTATATTGATTGTTTACCAAGAACAAGCGGAAAGAATCCGGAAAGTGATGAATCAAGTTTCTTAGGGGATTCAAGTTTTGTTCGAGGTAGGTGATAGTTGTGATTTCATGTTTGTGTGATGTATGTTAGTAATTGCTTTATTGTAATGCATGTATGTATGCGAATGTTGCACTATTGATCACACCCATTGTAAATGAGTATGAATGAATGATTGTATGCCATGAATCAACACTTGATTGTATGATTATGAGAATATACATTGTGATTGTGATTGTGGTATGTTGAATGGAACGGGTGTCACGTTCTGACACACTAACTGAGATCGAATGTCACGTACCAACATACAAATTGGAACGGGTGTCACGATCCGACACACTAACTTGGATCGGGTGTCACGATCCGGCACACTAACAGTTTGGGTATGGGTTTCGTGAGAGGACCAATGACTTGACATATATGTATATCTTTGAGATTGTGAAATTGTGCGTTGCTCGTAAATGATAATTGATATTGTATATGTTCGTTATATGCACGTGTTATGATGTTGTAATGACTTATAAATGTTCACTTATTGGAATAGCCGCGTGATCCTACCAGTACACTGTGGTTGTGTACTGATACTACACTTGCTCTTTCTTTATTGAGTATAAGGCATCTTCAGGCAGCTACTGACAGACCCCATCTAGGAGATCCGTGATCAATCGAATTCAAGGGTGAGCCAGTTCTTCAGGGCTGCTATGAGTTCTCTTTTGTTTATGTCCACATCTTCGGACTTAGACTAGTGCTTTAGATTTTCTTATGTTTAATTGTGTTGTACCCATTTCCTTAGACTTATGGTTCTTTGTTAGAGTTTTGGTACATTGACTTTCAGGTTCTAGGGAATAATTTCCACAATGTTTTGTTAGTCATTGTTAGATCTTTTGGAGTTTATGGAAACTCTATTTGACCTGCTTCCGTATCTTTAAATCCATTAGTTTTCGTTAATTTGGTTAGTTGGGTTGTAGTAACGGTTCTCCCACCGGAGGGATAGTGTGGGTGTCACTCACGATGGTTTGGATTGTGACACAGTTATTATTGCATTCACCTACTCGAGCATAGTTAGAAATCCAAAATATAAATATTCTCTATCCTCTTGTCATGCCACTGCTTTGCTGTAAATTGATATGAGTTTTACTCGAACGTAGTTAATCAACTTCGTGATTTATTTATTTTTATATTATTATTATTATTATTATTATTATTATTATTATTATTAATTATTATTATTATTTGCAGAAATTGAAGTTGTGGAGGGTGCTAGTGCTGGTTTTTGTGACAAATGGAGTAAAAACTTCAAGGGGCAATGTTATAATGGCTACCATTGTGATAATGTATGTACAAATGAGGGGTATATTTTTGGAGGAGAATGTTTGTGGGAAGGCGTTTTTAAGGGAATGGCTTGTATGTGTATCTATAGTTGTTGACTCAAAAATCATCATCAAGCAAATCCCATTTCACATATATATAATATAATATAATAATAGCGTAAAAAATTATTTATACTCAATATTTATATAAAATTTAGCATTTTATGTATAAATATCGTTTGCAGATAAATATTACGTTAAGAAGATTATTTTGAATTAGATGTTACTTTATATGTATTGATCATCTGTAAAATAAAACAGAAAAGAATAATTATAAATATGTGCGCACACACATTATTCAAAACTATTTATGTTCAACTAATCATCTTTCGTTTGGTTCACTTCTAACTCAAAAAACCGTTTACTAACTAGCTAGTTGGGCTAGAGAAGGTCATATCTAGAGACACATATATTAATGCCATATCTTTCATATATAAAACATCAAGTTACAAACATTTTAGACCATAAATAATTTATGATCATTATTCCTGCGATATTAAATATGTAATCGTAAACATTTATTCAATCATACATTATATGAGACACATTGTGCCATAAGTAAAGTCTTATGGCCAAATATTGTGCCACATTAATTTGTTTTTCAACATTTATAATAGCAGTAACAATATCCCTTGTAACAATCTCCATAATCTTCATGATCCTTATTTTTGCACCAATTATCACATTTTTTTTCAAAACATTTCCCATTCCACCCTTTACTAGGCTTTCTACAGTACTTTGCTTCTGTTATCTGCATCTCTGCATTAAAAATCATAGGATAAAAAAATAAATCTTAGGAAATAATTTTAAAAAATAAATTAAAACATGTCATTTCATGGTTTTTTATTACTTCTTAAGTCTCAGTTTATGTGACAGTTTATTGCTTCTAAAAAGTTAATTTGATTAATTTTAAAAGTTATATTGGATTAGATGAGCTAATCAATAATTAAAAAAAAAAGATAATGGTAAAAAACACACTTGAATATCACTTTTTCACAAGTTTCATACGTTAACTATCAGTTGTTTCATTTTCCTACTTGAACTATCACTGTCTATGTCGTCTATATATTGAAATACACCTAATTGAGTATATAGAAAAAGGGAAACAACTGATATTTATGATGTGAAACTAGCAAAAAAAAAAAAAGTGACAATATTCAAATATGCTTTGGATAATAAATTGAGATGTGAAACTAGCGAAACAAATAAACTCAAAATGAACTTGTAAACCCAAAAAAATTGCACTTATAGTGTTTCAAAAAAGTAACAAAAAATGAGAAAAATATTTGAGATTTACTCACCAGAAGCAAACATGAGAAAAAAGCAAAAGAGTATTGCACAGAAAGTTATTTTGCTAGCCATTTTTCTAATTAAGATATACTTTGAAATACTTTAATTTTGTGTGAAACTAAGGATATTAAAGGGTGTATTTATAGTAATCCAAGAATAATATTTTAAACATTTTTTCCTAAATTAGGTATAAATTAACCTCAAATACAAGATAAGGAAAATGTCAAAGAAATCAACTAGATTTTACTTTTATGGTGTCTTTCTCAATGCTTGACATCTATACTAAAGTCCTGATTAATCTGAATTTACATCATATAAGATCAATTTAAGAGACAAACGCTCCCTACCAGGGTTTCTTTTATAACCAAAAATCATATTCAAAACCTCTAGTTAAACGTCAAGAAATCCTATTCATCTCATCGTAACCCTCGATGGTTAAAAATGTCAACTAAATAAACATTGAAAGAAAAAAGAAGAAGGGAGGAATACTTGGTCTTTGATAAGCTTTTGAAGTAATCAAAGTTTTAATTTTCTTCATCCATCATCATGAAAGTAACAATATTCCTACTACTGCAAATAAAGTCCTAAGAAAAAAAAAATTACTTGAAAGTTGTACAATTCAAAGGGTACTTATTCAAAGGTAGATATATAATAATTATTTTAAAAAATATTATGGTTAATTTGAAAATATAACTGGAAGACTAATAATAGTCAATATAAAATCATAGTCAAGCTAATTAAAATGGTAGTATAACTGTATTAATTACTTGGACCGCAAGTCTACATGTGTTAAATAACTATGTTTCAATTTCAAATTTATATTACGATAATATATAAATAATTAAAGTATTTCATCAACTAATTAATGAAGATCAAATAATCAATCAATTCATTAATATATTTGTTTCATATTCAAATTTCTGCTGAGACAAAAAATAATTACTAGATATTTCTTCTTATCTATTTTAGTCTTGACAAACAGGTTTATCTAATAACTATTACATGTGAAAGTTGATAGATATCTCATAAAATTAGTCGATATGCATGAAAATTGACTTAGACACGACAATTATTCAAAAAAAAGAAGCTTATTATAAAAATATTTTAATATGGAGCTTCATTTAATTTCATGAGATTTAAGATATGTACAAATAAACTCGAACGCCACCAACAAAAACTTTTTTTTAAAACTCATTTAACGTTTTCAAGCAAAATGCACGTATTGATAAGATTTATGTATATCACGTCCTGCATATGAAAAAATCCTTGGTATGAAGCACTTTCTTCCGAATGGGATTCAATGCGGCACGAATTTGGAATAGTCGAACTCCAATTCAGGTTCGGAGACACTGGATAGGGAAATAAAAAATTATGTCTGGACTAAATTGTACTTTTAAAAAAAATGCAGGACCTTTCTGCAATTTATTCTTCCTTCACCCTCACCAATTCGATTCCATTGCCTCTATTCTACCTTTTTTTTCAGCATAAACCCTAGTTGAATTTGTGAAGAAAATTTGAGAAAAATCAAATTTTGAGCAAACCCCAGATAACAAGATTTGAAAAAAAGATGGTGGGTACAAATTTGAAAGCAGAAACTATGAAGTTAATGGATGAAAGAACTAATACTGAAGCTGAAATGGATGTTATCATTCAGCGACTTTGCCAACCTGGTGGCCCTGGACTTTCAGGAAACCTAGTCGATTCTGAGGTAATTCTTTTACTTTTTGTTTTCTGGTTTTTTTTTAATGTGAATTTAGATTATGTGTTTAATTTTTGGATTTTAGAGTGCTTTTATGTTGAAGGGGTAGTTATGGAGGAACGATGAAGTTGTCTCTGTATGACGTATAGGCTATTGGTTCGAGCGGTGGGGTAAACGGAATACATAACAGCGTTTGAGGTGTTGTTGGCTCTTTCTTGAATCCTGTGTGAACATGGGATGCTGTGTGCATTGGGTTGCTCCTGAGTGTTCTTATGTTGAGTGGGAGCATGGAGCAACGATAAAGATGTCTTTGTGTGATGTATAGGTTATGGGTTTGAGGTGTGGAGTTAGCTAAATTATGCAAGTGTATGGGTAGACTGACTACATTCCTCCCCTTGGGGTGTGGCTGGTTGTTCCTGGAACCTCCTGTAGATGCGGGATGCTTCGGTGCTGTGTAGTCTAATTGATGTTAAAGGGGAGGCTTGGATCAACTATAACTGTAAAGTTGTCTCCTTGTGACATATATGTTACAGGTTCGAGCTGGGGAGTTAGACAACTTATGTAAGCATATGGGTAGACTGACTATATTACTTCCCTTGGGGTGTGGCTGGTCCTTCCCTGAAACCCCCGTGAACTCAATATGCTTCGTGTTGTGTAGTCAGTCTAACTGATGTTGAAGGGGAGTCGTGGATCAACTGTAAAGTTGTCTCCATGTGACCTATAGGTTACGGGTTTGAGCTGTGTAGTCGATCTAACTGAAGCAAGGATATGGGTATACTGCTTAGTTTTCTCCCCTTGGGGTGTGGCTGGTCCTTCTCTGAACCCCATGTGAAAGCCTGATGCTTCGTGCATTGGGCTGCTCCTGGTGCTCTTATGTTCAGGGGGAGCCATGAACAATGATAAAGTTGTTTCCATGTGACCTCTAGGTTAATGATTCGAGCTGTGGAGTCAGCCAACTTATGCAAGCGTATGGGAAGATTTACTACATTACCCCCCTTGGGGTGTGGCTGGCCGTACCCCGAAACCCTCTGTGAACGCGGGATGCTTCGTGCTTTGTATTCAGTCTAATTGATGTTGAAGGGAACTCGTGGAGCAACTGTAAAGTTGTCTCCGTGTGACTTATAGGTTACAGGTTCGAGTTGTGTAGTCGGTCTAACTGATGCAAGGATATGGGTAGATTGCCCAATTTACTCCCCTTGGGGTGTGGTTAGTCCTTCTCCAAACCTCGTGTGAAAGCCTGATGTTTTGTGCATCGGGCTGGTTCGGTGCTCTTATGTCTATTTTATTTATCTTGATTTATTTATTTTTGTCATAAAAAAAAGGAACTGTTTTGATTTAAGATTTTTTTCATTTGATTGGTTGATCCTTGTTTTTTTTTCTTTTGAGTTTGTGAATTGATGTGTCTTTTGATCATAAAGACTGAATCTTGAATGTAATTGCAGGGCTTCCCAAGAACTGATATTGATATTCCAACTGTGCGTGGTGACCGGCGTAGGCTTGCTGGTATGCTGATAAACACCTGTTTTATTAGTTGTTTATGCATTTTGGACTTTCCTGGGTTTGTAATTTTACAAGAATCTGTCTGTTTTTTTTTGGCCAAAGCTTTAGTGATTGAAGTTGCCTAGGACTTGAGTTTGATGTCATAACTTAGTGGAAGTTTTGAATAATATCCTTGTAGTATGTTTTGAGGAAGTAGGATTTAGTTGTGGTGACTGGGGCCAGCTTGAATGAACCCGGACTATTCCAGTGGCCACTGGGTACCTTCTACCTTTGACCAGCACAGGTATCTGGTAAATCTGCCATCCAAACCTTTGTCTCCTATGATTATCATACCACCTCATTGACCTCTAGGCCACAACCTTGGGTGCAGGAAGTATTGTGTAAACTTAAGTTGTAAACTCTCAGTTTTATTGTCCAAATTCTTGGTTCCGATACATACTTTCTTAGTGTGAGGAAGTAAAGAAATGAATATGTTAATATTCAAAAATAAGGCGCTAAGATTCTTGGCTTTTAACTGGGGAAAGAGACTTTTTTCATATTGAGTTGACGAGTCAGGTAATTTTATGAACACGTAAAGTAAAGGGAAATTCTTTTGTACCTGGAAGTTGTAGGTGTTTTGCAGGTACCTAAAATTAGCATTTCAGTTTTCTAACTGAACGTTAGGTATTTATTTGTTATCTATATATATCATCTGATGTAGAGATTGAGGAAGAATTGATGCTGTTTGTTTTTAATAGTTATTGTTCTGGAGCATGCCATGTTTTGCACATCGATTGCTACAACGTCAGAAATTCACCATCTGTATTCTGTAATGTTGTATACTTTGTTGTTATTGTTTCCAGAACTACTCATGTTTCAGCAGCAATATAATACATTATATCTGCTCTTCTCTAAAACCGCATTGTGTTTCCACACTGCAGAGCTACGTAATGATCACAAGATTATAACAGAAAAAATAGACCAAAATATTCAAGTTCTGCATTCGGCACGGCTTGCTTCTACACCTTCTGTCAAAGATTCAGGTACGTGACATTGGTGGATCACATCGAATAACTTTTTCATAAGAACATTCTCATACTGTGCTACTTAAAAGGATCTATAGTTTTGTCTGAGAAGGTCGGTAAATTTTTATCAGCAAGTGGGAGGGACAGGTGCATGAGCAATAGTAATACTTCTCCTTATGCATCAGTTGGTTTTAGTAGAGCTGACTTCGTTGGTACATGTGCTGATCAACCAGCTGATTTACATGTTTCATGCTTAACCATCATCTTTGCTTATCCAACTGAAATATCATATCTTCTGTGTATGCTTCTGCATCAACTCCTGTGTTTGCTTGTAAATTCTCATTCCATCCTGCTATTTGGTTTACGGAGAAGGACCAAAAATGTCCCTAACCTATTCAATTTTGTCTAAAAAATTTACCCTATCAATTAAAGTGCCTCTTAACCTATTGAATTTGGCTAAAAATACCCTCCTCTCACCTATTGAACCAAAAATAACGTTGAGCATTTTTGGTCCAATAGATGGAAGGAAGATATTTTTTAGTCAAATTCAATAGGTTAGGACATTTTTGAGCCAAGAAATAACAATGAGGGCATTTTTGATCCAATAGGGGGAAGAAGGTTTTTTTCAGCCAAATTCAATAGGTTAAGGGTATTAGTTGCTCAAGTTATACTACTTCCAAATTCTTACTTAAACATTCATGTGCATCACTAGACATAAGGGTGCTGGTACGTTGAACCATTTTCTAGAAGTTGAAGTTGTAGTTGATGTAGGATATTGATCTTCTTGTCTCGTATTGGTATAAGCTATTCTAAAGTTCACTGAAAATTGCTAACCCATCAGTTTCATGGTATGTTTCACTCTTTCCCTTTTAGTCTCTTTAAAAAGAATGACATTTTTCTATATTTGAGAACTCTTTAACTTGAAAATTTACTCGTAATAACATGCACGTGTAGCCATAGAAATGCCATGATTAAGACCACAAGTTCTAAGGGTACTTTAGGTATGTGCCTAAAGTCGTTCTTTCTATCCTATGCTCCGTAGAATCAAACACCTTCGTATAAAATGAAGCATAGCGGGTGTACAGTTAATGGATCATTTTCTTGTGGGAGGTCCTGACAATATATTTTCTTCCTTTCTTCTAAGATTCCTATCTGCTGGTTTAGGTGTTCAAGGATCTGCTGTCAATATTGGTTCCTCGTCATCTCCGGGCAATTACTCTGTGACAGCTGCTACAAGTGCCGCCATGGACATAGATGTAGGTTTCAGCAGACCCTTTGCGGTGATTGATGAAATAACCGAGGCATCTCCAGCTGCAGAGGATGGTTTACAACTTGGAGATCAGGTTGTGAGATTTGGGAATGTCCAGTCGGGTGAGAATCTGTTACAACGACTTGCTGCTGAAGCACAGTCAAACCAGGGTTGTGCAGTTACCATGACAGTTCTGAGGCAAGGTGCTATGACTAACGTACAAGTGACACCACGAGTGTGGCAGGGTCGCGGCCTGCTTGGGTATGTTTATCTTTCCTTGTTAATCCATGAGATGAACAATCCCTTGTTGCTTTATTTTCTTTCCCTCATTTGTATCGTATCATCTTAATTTACGTAATGTCATTAACTTGTAATCCTTTAACATCTGCAGATGCAATTTTCGGATCCTATGATGAGTTTGTCACAAAAGAGTTGATATGAAGAAGGATTCATCCGCGTCTTCGTGTATTTTCTGTTGTTCTTATATTGAACGAACACAACGTGTTTTCTGGATTCATCGATCTCAATCAAATGGATGTTTTGTATTTTCCCTCATTTAGTTGCTTCATACGAGTTCCTTTTGTTGGGTTCGAAAGTGATTAGGGTATCATGCGGAAACTTACAATTGCAAATCATAGACATGATAAATCAGATAACAAAAAACTTATACGAAAAACATAATATTATTATATGGAAACAAATATAAAATAAAAATATTAAAACTGTTGAGAGAATCAATTTTCCCATAAACAAAAATCTTAAACGGCTACATAATAAACCAAATATGGAAGAAAATTATATTTTCTTTTCAAAAAAAGTTTAAACATTTATGGTAATACTTTGACTTTTCTTTAAGAAAAAAAAAAATCTTCAAATAAGGAAAGAAAATCAGGGCAAAACCCTAACAAATCTCCCTTTTTGGCTGGATTTACTTGACAAAACTTGATCCACCTTCTTCACATGCATGATAATCTCCGTTCTTCACATAGTCTTCATCATTGCTGCTTGCCATGGTTAAAAATAAAGTTTAAAATATATGGGTTAAAAATATTTTATTTTTATTTTCAAAGATGCAACAACAGAAATGTTGAAAATATGGTTTAAATCTCTTTTCCACATGTAGCTGGACAAAAATCTTAATTATCATCAAATTTATTGCAAATTGATTTGAAACCGCGTTGAACCTGTCTTCAACCTCGTTCCATTGGATCATTGAACCATGTGCTCTGATACCACTTGTTGGGTTCGAAAGTGATTAGGGCGTCATGCGGAAGCTTACAATTTGTAAATCATAAAGCGATAAATTAGACGAACACGTTAAACTATACTAAAAGACATAATATTATTATATGATATGACCAACTGACCTACATAATTAAAAACTAATAAAAAAAACATTAAAACTGTAGAGAGTAAAATCTCCCCATAAACAAGACTCTCTAAACGACTACATTGTAGATGCTTTTGTATTATGCTATGAGAATAAGAATCTTCAATTTATAGATCTCCAAACTTTTCCTCTAAGGAAAGAATAAACCAAATATGGAAGAAAATTATATTTTCCTTTCAGAAAAAGTTCAAGCGTTTATGGTAATACTTTAACTTTTCTTTAAGGAAAAAAATAATCTTCAAATAAGAAAAGAAAATCAGGACAAAACCCTAACACCTTTTATCACCTTTTGTGTTCTGTGTCTAAGCCAACTTCTAAAGTTGATTGCTTTGCTAAAGAGTTGCGGATTGAGTTATGACCCATTGTTTAGTCAATTTTGATCTAATCTATTTCAGCTCAAGTGATTTTTGGGTGAGTTAATGAACCCGAATATTTATTAACTCAGTTCATTTTAATCTGTTCAAATTTAATTCAATCCGTCTATTTAATTCCTAATTTCAACAATCTTTTTTTCTTCTTTACTAAATTTAGGAAATGATAGCTTGAAGATTGAGTTTTTGGTTAATGATTTTTAAAAAAAAACTTTATTAAGGTTTGAAAAGGAAAGTAGTATATTATGGGAAATTAATTGGTTTATATTTTTTTTTAAAGAGAGTATTTGAAGTTAATTGAATAGAAGTTTGAGTTATGTTTGAACATGAAAATACAGTTGAGTTGATGATATTTTCATAATTTTGTTGATTAGGTGCAGACTAAACTTATTGCACTTTTGAAAGTAGTGAGTTTATAATTATATATTTGTTGAAATTATTAATAATTTTTTGATTTATTCAAAAATTAAGAGATTAGATGGAAATTAGCACCTTAATTAACATTGTTGACAACGATTGGCACTATCTATTTCCATCATGTTATTATTATAACGATGCAAACAAGAAATAATTGATACCAACACGAAATTGAGAAGCATAGTTATTATAATTAGAAACTTTTTTTTTATATTGGGTTCGGTTAAATACATATTCGTACTGGGAAGTCTTGGAGGGTAATGACTCTGTACCTAGTAGGGTTCGAATATGAGAAATTTGATTGAGAATTAAAAGTACTTACGACTTTATCACGATTCTCGTTAGAACCTCACTAGTTAGTTAGGATTATAGTAATCTCTATCATCATAGAGTATAAATAGCAAACTGGAGAAAAATTATTGGATTAGCATCATGATTAGACACATAAGTCAAAGAAGAAAACAAGTGGTGGATTTGGATTAAAAATAATTCTTAATTAGAGATTTTAGATTTGAGTTCGGAGAATGAAATCACATTTGATAGAAAATAGTTTATCTTAAGATAAATTTTTGAAAAACAAAGAAGAAGGACAATTATAGAGTAGTGTGAGAGATTGGCTATAGATGAATTCAGTAGAGATAAAGATAGATCGAAGAAGTATAGAGAGATGTGATTAGACATGTAGGAGTGTATTGTCTTGTTGCCCTTCCTAGTAGCCATAGTACTCTCGTAGTTTTTTGTTCTTCGATTTATTTTACTATGTATTGTTTCGTGTAGTCCGATAATAGGATTATTGTTGTAGTACTGTTCTGCTGTTATATGTTGTTTTTGTTAATTTTTCATGTGTATTGTATTTTCATTACGTCTTTTTCTAATATGTTTCTGTCTTGAGATATGTTTTTATTTTTTATTTTTTTGAGTAGTATGGATGAATTATTGGATTAGATTGATGATTGGACACAAGCATCAAAATATGAGAAAACAAGTGAAGGATTCCACATTCTAGCTTCAACAAATTTAGCAATGCATGTCTTCCAAAACATAAGAAGTAAAGAAATACTTACCCATTCATTTTTTGGGGCTTATCTATTCGATATTTGATATTTATATTTGGGCACGATGATTGGAAAGTGAACAACTAATATGGAACAGAGAGTAAGTAGTAGTATCACTTTATAATGTCAGCATTTTTGTTTCCTCCACAAGATTATAATGAAATTTTGAAAAGACAAAGTCTCAGTTCATCTCCTCTGTGATAAAAGAAAGAGGAAAATGCACACTGAAATTTCTCTTTTTTGAGGTTTACTCTGACTGTTTTGTTTATTTTGCTATTTTGTTGTCGTTATTTTCCTTTCTATCCTATTGTGATTACACGTCTTTTGAGACGAGGATCTATCTGAAACAACCTCTCTATTCCATAAAGGTAGGAGTAAGGTCTGCATACGTCCTACCCTCCCCAGACCCCACTTGTGGGATTATACGGAGTATGTTGATGTTGTTTTTGTATAGAAATGTAAGAACTTGAAATCTTGAATCTTGTCTTTAGTTTGAGGTGGATGAGATTTTTGTTGTATGCATTTGAATATTTGTGGATATTTGAATATTTATGGATATGTTGTGTTTAATGAATATTTGAGCAACTTGTTTCGAAAAATTCTTTTTTAGAGTCGGGGCTTATTGAAAACAGTCTTTCTACCCCACAGAGGTAGGGTTAAAGTCTGTATACAATCTACTTTTTCCATACTCCATTTGTGAAATTACACTGGATATGTTATTGTTGTTTAAAGTTTGAATTTTTGATAGGAAAAAGATTGTAATTTGAGATGTTTATAATATAGTTTTATGTATGGAAGTGTAGGAACTTGAAATCTTGAATCTTGTCTTTAGTCTGAGGTGGATGAGATTTTTTGTGTGCATTTGAATATTTAGTGTTATGTTGAATGTTTAGTTTAATGGGGTTTTAAAGGTAGAAAAACTCATATTTGTACATATTGTACGAGATTTGAGTCAAAACTACTGGATTCAGCTGAACCCGTAACTAAGAGAGTTGAGACCTATCTCCGCTCTTGATCTGTTGTCTCTACAGAGGGTTTTCAGCAATGTTTGAGGATTTGGAGGAGGGAAGTTCGCGTAAAATGTCGGGTGTTTCAAGGGTAAAGTCAATGAATGTGGTTGATTCAGAAGCAAGGGCAATCCTTGTACCAGCTGGAAATAAGGCACAAAGATCACCTGGTTCAAGAAAACCTGTTTCAAAATCAATTAAAAAAGCAGAGAAATCGACTGAGGAAGTCGGTATGTTGGAGAATGACAACGATCACCAACTATTATCACCTTCATTGCAATCTATCAAAGTTCCAAACTTGTTATCACATTCGAGTTTGTCACTCAGTGCTTCGTGTTCTACTGATTCATTTCATAGTAAGGCTTCAACTGGTAGAATACATAGAACGCGTAGTAGTACTCCTAGTAGGAAGAAGCAGTTCACGTCGAAATCTAAAAGTCTTGTTTCAGAAAATGCATCAGATTCTTCACTTGAAGGTTTGCAGACAAAGAGAAGATGTGCCTGGGTGACAACCAGTACTGGTATGTTATTGATTCTTCCCATTTAGAAGATCTAGTTTTTGATTTTAAAGTTTATGTTATCATGCTGATGGCCGGTAGCTAGGAATTCGTTATATGAGAACGTTCAAATCGTTATATATGAAAATTCGAGCTGAATCTAGAGGGAGTTTAAGGTTTGTAGGCCTGCATAATTCAGGTAAGCAACCTTGGTATGAACTGTCACCCGGTTTTCAGGTGATCGTTCAGGTAGGAAAAGAGAACAACTGATAGTTGGAGTGTGAAACTCGCGAAAAAGTGTGTGTTTGACTATTATGTAGCTCGAAAAATCAGAAAGTTGGTTCTCAGAAAACATCACAAGGGAGATATATCAGCTTGGTTTCGGAAAGCTAGATAGAATAGAACATCCAACGTGTTCCCCGGAATATATTTGTGGCCTTAAAAGCTTAGCTTACACTATGTATTTGAACTCCTTGTTCTTTGTGGAGCTTTGGCTGAACTCACATGGCCTTCCATTCTTAAAAGAAGACATATGTTCAGGTAGTTGTGTTCATATTTCACCGTAAGAATGGGACGAGGAAAATGAAATCCTATAGATTGGATTGCTCATGTGTCTAGGGGACAAATTCTATTTGAAATGGATGGTGTAAGTTTGTCAGATGCTCGACAAGCCACTAATAACTTAGTTCTTCGTCTCCCCATTCTACTCTTTTCTAGAGGCAAATTCAAAATTTGAAGTTTATGAGTTCCTACAACGATCTAAATGTAATATTACAATATAATAAGTCTTTCTCTTTAACAAGGTGAAATATTTCTTGATGCAGAGAAGTATTTGCAGATTTTGATCCTGTAGCAGTGTCGAAATTGAATGAAAATAAGATTTTAGCACCTCGAAGTACAGCATGTTCATTACTATCAGAGATTAAACTGCGAGCAGTCATTGAAAATGCTCGTCAAGTGTCGAAGGTATATCATTTGCTCTTATTCAGTTAGCTTTAGCAAATGCCTACCTCGACTGTATTTGAACTTGATATGGTACTTGCGCCTAACTCAACCCTAAAAGCTAGCTCTCGAGGGGAGAATTCACTACACGCAATCTTACCTTCTTGTTAACTGGAGGAGCTGCCGGGTGCACTAAGTACGTAGCCTTACCTTGCATTACTGTTTTCACAGCTCGAACTTGTGACCTCATGGTCACATCAACTCTACCAGTTACGCCAAGACTCCCGTTCGTCTTACCTGCTTTTAAACCACTAACCAGAAACTATTGTATATGAAGTGAAGTTCCACATCTAGCTATTTCAATAGTCATTGCAACTAAGTTTGTGCTGGTTTTTGCTTATGTCAGATCACAGATGAATTTGGTTCATTTGACAAGTATATCTGGAGCTTTGTGAACCAAAAGCCTATAGTTGGCAGATTCCGATATCCTCATCAAGTTCCGGTAAAGACCTCAAAATCGGAAGTTATTTGTAAGGACCTAGTTCGGAGAGGTTTCCGTGGCGTGGGACCCACTGTTGTCTATTCCTTCATGCAAGTTGCTGGTATAACAAATGATCATCTTATCAGCTGCTTCAGATTTCAGGATCCACTGTTGTCTATTCCTCAAAATTGTTGCTGGTATAACAAATGATCATCTTATCAGCTGCTTCAGATTTCAGGATCCACTGTTG
>JAJONR010013886.1:0-10705 GCA_029582245.1 Solanum etuberosum
AATATAAGATGGCTCACCAAAGCTGACTAGAATAACACATGACCTCAACGAAATGCATGTTGATGATCCTGAATACCTGTATCTGCATCATGAAACGATGCAGGTCAAATAGCTAAGTACATGGACTGTACGAGCACGTAAGGGGAATTCTAAAGCATAAACATAAGCTTGAACTGATGGAAAAGAAACATACTTACATCTTCTCAACTCACTCAACTCAACTCAATGAAACATGGTTCAACTCAACTCAGAGAAAATAGGGCTCAACTCAATAATAAGATACTCAACTCAGTGAAACATAGTTCAACTCAACAATAAGATACTCAACTCAGTGAAACATAGTTCAACTCAACAATAAGGTACTCAACTCTAGATACTCAACTCAAGATAAAGTAACAATAAAAGATGCAATATTTGTAAAGCTTTTAAAATAACAGATCACAACTCAATGTAATGAAGAATACAATAATAACTCATCTTGTAAATAAAAATACAATATAACTCTATGGGAGATTCTCTAACCGACAAGCATCACTATGAGCTATGTGATGATACAACGTCTAGCCCACGCTGCCAGAACTGTCTTATACTTTGCCGGAGTATAAAACCTACTACTAAGTGGATCCACTAGTCTATGCTAAAAGCATTAAGGAATCATCTAAAAAGTATGACCCTTTCTATCCATGTTTGCTACATGGTTTATGGGGGGGTGAGTTGTTAAAAATCTCCCCCATATCGGTGCTCAATACTACTCCCAAAATATAACTAGCTTATATATTAAAAAACATAACTCTTTCTGTGTTTTGAGATTATTACTAAAAAATCTTTCTTTTAAAAGAGATGGTACTCAAACTGCTCAAAACTCTTTTGGGAATCTCAGTTTCCTCTCATCTTAAATGTAAAAACATTTACTCTTGGGAATACTTAGTTCCCATATATCATTTTAAAGAAAATGAACTCATCTCTACTCTTCCTCGACTCAGTGCTCAAATCTTTAAAACATGTTTTAAAACAATTTGTAAGAACACTTCTTAAATACGGTTCATGCCGAATTATGGACGTGAAAGACTCAATTCAAGGTTTTCAATAACCATCCATACAACTCGATACTTGGAACTCATCAACTCCAGAACTCAAGGAGTCAATGATACTACTCATCTCAAGAATGCTCGACTTGGAGGGGTCATACGGAATTATGGGCACGAACTACTCAACTCAAGGACTCAATGATACCTCTCATCTCAAGACTGCTCAACTCATAGGGTTTATGCGGAATAATAGGCATGAACTACTCAACTCAATGACCTTCATGGGTCACATGTAGTAGCCCCATGATTAGGAATATAATCCCAAAATGATTAGGAACTCAATACTCAAGACTTAGAACTTGAAGATACTACTCCTCTCAAAGATACTCAACTAATGGAGTTCATGTGGAATTTATGGGCATGAACGACTCGACTCAAGGGTATAAATAATAATTTGGAACTCAGATATACGACTCTTCTCATTCTCATACTTACTTCCTCAAAACGTAGCTCAAATCGATAGTTGATATCAAAGGATTTATAATTGAACTCAAAGACTTTCTTGAACTCTACTCTTAACTCTTTCTTGAATTTGAATTATGAATTCAAGAGTTTTGATTCATGATATGAAGGATCTCGATGATAGTGTAGACTCATAAATACATTATCCTTATTCTCATACTCACTTACTCGAGTCTTGATACAAGTTATTAGAAATTGTAGAAGACTCCTCAAAAAAAGACTCACAAGGGACTTTCTCAAATCGTTCGAAAGAACTCTTAAGACTTGACTCTTAACTCTACCTTGAATTTTAATTATGAATTCAAGGTTATGATTCATGTTATGAATTATTTCTAGGTGTTTAGAAGTAATTTAGAGCGTTTAGAATCAATAGGGGTTGAATGAACCCTTTTAAAGAACTCAGATGGGCAAAACGACGGAGAAGGGGTGGGGACAGGTAACCCTGACACACTGAGTGGCGCAGGGTGCCAGCCCTCTACCTACAGACACTCTCTGCTGGCGCAATGGTGGGGTGGCGCGCCAGCCCATTTCTAGAAAAACCTGACGAGTTTCTTTGCTCGTTTTCTCACCCTAGTTCGCCTAGATTTGAATGATTTCTTCCCCACTCACTTAGATTGAAATACCCAACTTAAGTTTACACTAATCTACTAAAAACAACCCTCAAATCACTAACTTTCATCTCAATAATTCCTCAAAACCTCAACAAAACAAGATTTAGAATGAAACTTCAAGGACACTTATTAAGAATTCATCAAGAATTTAAATTGCTAAAAATTTATAGATAGATTTGCAAAAAAAATCATGGTTGGTGTGTGGGCGAACCCAACACTATGGAAGCTTACATACCTCTTAGGATAGAATCCTTGGTGAAACCCCCTCGAAGATTGCAAGAAATCTCGACGAACCCCTTGAATCTTCCCTTTTTTCTCCTTTTTTCTCTTCTTTTCTCTTCTTGAACTCCTCTAAAAACCCTAAGCGCATTTTAGGAATAACTAAAACTGATTCCGATCAGTTTAGACTCCTAAAATCTTACTAAAAACGTTTAAATTTGATTGGGTAAGGAAAGGACTAAAATACCCCTCATATTTTTGGGTAACTTTCCTTAATTGGACAGCCCGGCTTTAAACGGGCATATCTTCCTAACACGAGCTTGAAAATTAGCAAACTAGGAGGCTTTGGAGATCTTTCATTTGATATCTTATGGGTCTCCTAACTCATCCTGTGCTAAAAGTTATGGTCATTTGAAGTTGACTCAAAACTTAGAAGAACCTAGGAATGACTTGAAGGAATTCTCTCTAGTTCTTTTTGGAACACAAGGTGCTATATCTAGCGACCTTAACATTTAAGAAAATTTTAATTCCTCGGTAAAATCTTACTCTCAATGAAGAATGATTCGAGTCTTAGCTCAAAATTTTCTGGGGTCTTACATTATCTCCCTCGTGGAATCATTCGTCCTAGAATGACGGTTGGACTGGGTATGGAACGGGGTTACTCTCACTATCTCCTTTGACTCATGAACTTTCCTACTAACACAGGCTGGATTCATTCATACCAAGAGTTGGGACCTTCTATAGCACCTAAGTTAAGAACGATGTTGTTGTTAACATAGTCACACACTCTCTGAAGTTACCTTATCTGAAACAGAGGAAATCTGGGCAGGAAATAAGAATAGGAATACCATGCTTGGGGTAATATGACTGCTAGCTATTAAGCTTAGCAACACTCCTTAACTACGCTCTTCTTTCCTTATACCATACCTCATTTGCTGCAACTCGTAGCTCCCACAAGGGTACATGACTTCTCTTACCATTGTATGAGTCTAATGGCACGCTCTTGTTGTATTAAAGCTTAACCCAAATCCTAAGGTTCGGGTTCTATACCTTTCTATAAGGAATCTCATCCCAAGAATATTACTCTTTACCACCACAGTTAATTAACATTGGGCTCATATCAAGAACCACCTAATCTTTATCAACACCACATTCAAGCTTAGCATTCTAACAACTCCATGTACTCCTACTAACCAGCTCCTTAAAAATTTCTCATTCCCTTATCATCTCTGTCATACCAACTCGAATTTCCCGCATTACTACTCGAAAGCAACTAAGGGCTCTCATTTAACTATTTCTCATAGTAAAACCTCATCCTCCTCTTACTACTCATTTATAACATTAGATGGAATAATCACACCATCATTATCACGATGAGAACATTAATCTCCTCCTCCTATCATCACTCAACTATTAAAAGGACCTCTGAAAAGATAAGCTCATTACTATCTTATTCTCGACACTTAACTTGATTTCAAATCTTATCATCTCCCCCTTAGGTCTAAAGCTGACACTTGAAAGCTATGGACTTATTATATCATCTCCAAACTGGTCTACATCCCATTTTCAGAACTTAAGTACTGTTTTCCCACTTATTATACCTCATTACTTAATCAGTTCTATAACCTTCTAAACATCATGACCCTCTCAAACAAATCATAAGCCTAGATTAAATCTATCACTTCATGAATACTATGTTCTATTATTCAACACATGAATTTAGTCTCCTCTAACACGATGGCACATCGACATCAACTCTATTTTGGTTAAAATATACTCTATCTCATCATGACTATTAACTATTCCTCTACCTTCTATCGAGAACTCTCTACAACATTATTATTCCTTATTCCACTCATAAAGGAACTCATCACTTATAACTGACTGGGTGCATGATTGCAATAACATAATCTTCCCCATCACTATCTCCTTTCCTTTGATTACTGAACCTCTGCATACTTTCCTCTAACTCTAGGCACTTTCACTACTATTGCTCATAATTTCGTAACTCATGCTACCTTTTTGGATGAGAATACTACCAAAGTTGTAAACATATTTCCTCATAAGGATCTCAGCTGAAACAGGGCTTAGAGAAGAGAGTACAACTCACTTTTAGCTTGAACGCACGATTCATATGGACATGAGTGCATTCCTTTGAAACTCAACACTTAACTCACTCCTGGGCTTCTATCAAGCCCCTCTGGCATGTCATAAGTTCCTCAAGATTTTGCTAAGAGTAACTCATTGATAAAAAACTGACTTTGCTTTTAGACCACCTCTAGTATAAGGGGTAGTCGTATGGATATTAGAACGCACGAGTTAGAATAAGTCTCTATGACATAGCACTATTGCACGATTAAGAGTATGAAAGAAGGGAAACTTTTCCTAAATGTCTGTAGTCACTTATTTATAAAAGTGGGGCCCTCAAAACCATAAATAAGATCCTACTTGACACAACTTCATAGACACCCTAGGACACTTGAACTCTGTGCTCTGATACCAAGTTTGTCACGACCCGAGCCTACATCCTAGACGTGGCTGGCACTCGAGAACCATTGCTGGTCCCCAAGAGAACCCTATCCTGACTGACTACAAGCGGAAGACTAACACAAGCAAACAAAAGCTTAAAAACTGAATTAAATTTCATTAAACTTAAATACTCAACCTTTTTAAAAGTCTGTACAATACTCAAAATAAAAGTAAATACAGAAACTCCACAACTTTGTCTATCTATGAAGCCTCTACTATTACAGAAGGATATCGGGACAAGACCCACGACATCTCAAAACTACTAACTGTAAGATAAAGGTGAAGTCCTCCGAAATATAAGATGGCTCACCAAAGCTGACTAGAATAACACATGACCTCAACGAAATGCATGTTGATGATCCTGAATACCTGTATCTGCATCATGAAACGATGCAGGTCAAATAGCTAAGTACATGGACTGTACGAGCACGTAAGGGGAATTCTAAAGCATAAACATAAGCTTGAACTGATGGAAAAGAAACATACTTACCTCTTCTCAACTCAGTCAACTCAACTCAAATCAACTCAATGAAACATGGTTCAACTCAACTCAGAGAAAATAGGGCTCAACTCAATAATAAGATACTCAACTCAGTGAAACATAGTTCAACTCAACAATAAGATACTCAACTCAGTGAAACATAGTTAAACTCAACAATAAGGTACTCAACTCAAGATAAAGCAACAATACAAGATGCAATATATGTAAAGCTTTTAAAACAACAGATCACAACTTAATGTATTGAAGAATACAATAATAACTCAGCTTGTATATAAAAATTCAATATAACTCTATGGGAGATTCTCTAACCGACAACCATCACTATGAGCTATGTGATGATACAATGTCTAGCCGATGCTGCCAGAATTGCACTATACTTTGCCGGGGTATAGAACCTACTACTAAGTAGACCCACTAGTCTATGCTAAAAGCATTAGAACATCATCTAAAAACTATGACCCTTTCTACCCACTTTGGCTACATGGTTTATGGGAGCTGTGAGTTGTTAGAACTCTCCCCCATATCGGTGCTCAATACTACTCCCAAAATATAACTAACTCATATGCTTAAAAACATAACTCTTTCTGTCTTTTGAGATTATTACTCAAAAATCTTTCTCTTATAAGAGATGGTACTCAAACTGCTCAAAACTCTTTAGGAAATCTCAGTTTCCTCTCACCTTAAATGTAAAAACATCTACTCTTGGGAATTTTTAGTTCCCATATATCATTTTAAAGAAAATGAACTCAGCTCTACTCTTCCTCAACTCAGTGCTCAAGTCATTAAAATAAGTTTTAAATAATTTGTAAAAAGACTTCTTAAAATAGGGTTCATGCCGAATTATGGACGTGAACGACTCAATTCAAGGTTTTCAATAACAATGGATACAACTCAATACATGAAACTCAACAACTCCAGAACTCAAGGAGTCAATGATACTACTCATATCAAGAATACTCGACTCGGAGGGTTCATGTGGAATTACAGGCATGAACTACACATCAAAAGGACTCAATGATACCTCTCATCTCAAGACTACTCGACTCATAGGGTTCATGCAGAATTATGGGCATGAACTACTCAACTCAAGGATCTTCATGGGTAACATGTAGTAGCCCCATGATTAGAAATATAATCCCAAAATGATTAGAAACCTAATACTTAAGACTTAAAAATTGAAGATACTACTCCTCTCAAAGATATTCAACTGATGGAGTTTATGCGGAATTTAGAGGCATGAACAACTCGACTCAAGGTTCTAAATAACAATATGGAACTCAGGTATGCGATTCTTCTCATTCTCATACTTACTTCCTCAAAACTTAGCTCAAATCGATAGTTGATCTCAGAGGATTTACAATTGAACTCAAAGACTTTCTGAAACTCTACTCTTAACTCTTTCGTGAATTTGAATTATGAATTCAAGAGTTTTGGTTCATGATATGAAGGATCTCGATGATAGTGTAGACTCATAAATACATTCTCCTTATTCTCATACTCACTTACTCGAGTCTTGATACAAGTTATTAGAAATTGTAGAAGACTCCTCAAAAAAAAGACTCAGAAGGGACTTTCTCAAAATGTTCGAAAGAACTCTCAAGACTTGACTCTTAACTCTACCTTGAATTTGAATTATGAATTCAACGTTATGAATGATTTCTAGGTGTTTAGAAGTAGTTTAGAGTGTTTAGAATTAATAGGGGTTAAATGAACCCTTTTAAAGAAGTCAGACGGGCAAAACGACGAAGAGGGGTGGGGGCAGGCGATCCTGGCGCATTGAGTGGCGCAGGGTGCCAACCCTCTACCTACAGACACTCTCTGATGTCGCAATGGTGGGGTGGCATGACAACCCATTCCCAAAAAACTGCGATGAATTTCTTTGCACGTTTTCTCACCCTAGTTTGCCTAGATTCAAATGGTTTCTTCCCCACTCACTTAGATTAAAATATCCAACCTAAGTATACACTAATCTACTTAGAACAACCCTCAAATCACTAACTTTCATCTCAAGAATTCCTAAAATCTCAACAAAACAAGATTTAGAATGAAACTTCAAGAACACTTATCAAGAACTCATCAAGAACTTAAATTGCTCAATATTTATGGATAGATTCATAAAACAAACTCATGATTGGCGTGTGGGTGAACGAACCCAACACTATGGAAGCTTACATACCTCTTAGGATCGAATCCTTGGTGAAAACCCCTAAAAAATTGCAAGATATCTCGATGAACGCCTTGAACCTTTCCTCTTTTCTCTTCTTTTCTCTTCTTGAACCCCTCTAAAAATCCTAAGCATATTTTAGGAATAACTAAAACTGATACCAATCAATTTAGACTCCCAAAACCTTAGCAAAAACATTTAAATCCGATTGGGTAAGGAAAGGACCAAAATACCCCTCATATTTTCAGGTAACTTTCCTTAATTGGACAGCCCAACTTCAAATGGGCATATCTCCCTCATACAAGCTCAAAAATTAGCAAACTTGGTGGTGTTGGAAAGAGGACTCAAAGATCTTTCATTTGTTATCTTATGGGTCTCCTGAATCATCCTGTGCTAAAAGTTATGGTCGTTTGAAGTTGACCCAAAACTTAGAAAAACGTAGGAATGAGTTGAAGGAATTTTCTTTGGTTCTTTTTGGAACTCAAGGTGCTACATCTAGCGACCTTAACAGTTAAGAAACTTTAAATTCTTCGGTAAAATCTTACTCTCAATGAAGAATGGTTCGAGTCTTAGCTCAAAAAATTTCTGGGGTGTTACATTATCTCCCCCTTGGGATCATTCGTCCTCGAATGATGGCTGGACTGGGTATGGAGCGGGGTTACTCTCACTATCTCCTTTGACTCATGAACTTGCCTACTAACACAGGCTGGACTCCTTCATACAAAGAGTTGGGACCTTCTATAGCACCTAAGATAAGAATGATGTTGTTGTGAACATAGTCACATTCTCTCTGAAGTTACCTTATCTGAAACAAAGGAAATCTGGGCAGGAAGTAAGAATAGGAATACCATGCCTGGGGTAATATGACTGCTAGTTGTTAAGCTTAGCAACACTCCTCAACTACGCTCTTCTTTCCTTTACCATACCTCATTGGCTGCAACTCGTAGGTCTCACAAGGGTACATGACTTCTCTTACCATTGTCTGAGTCTAATGGCACGCTCTTGTTGTATTCAAGCTTAACCCAAATCCTAAGGTTCGGGCTCTATATCTCTCTATAGGGAATCTCATCCCAAGAATATTACTCTTTACTACCACATTTAATCAACATTGGGCTCATATCAAGAACCACCTAATGTTTAGCAACATCACATTCAAGTTTAGCATTCTAACAACTCCATTTACTCCTACTAACCAGCTCTTTAAGAATTTCTAATTGCCTTATCATCTCTGTCATACCAACTAAAATTTGCCGCATTACTACACAAAAGCAACTAAGGGCTCTCATTTAGCTATTTTTATAGTAAAACCTCATCCTCCTCTTACTACTCATTTATAACATTAGATGGAATTATCACACCATCATTATCATGATGAGAACATTAATCTCCTCCTCCTATCATCACTCTTCTACTAAAAGGACCTCTGAAAAGATATCTCTCATAGTCTTTTGAGCTCATTACTATCTTATTCTTGACACTTGACTTGATTTCAAATCTTATCATCTCCCCCTTAGGTCTAAAGCTGACACTTGAAAGATATAGACCTATTCCATCATCTCTAAAGTGGTCTACATACCCTTTTCACAACTTAAGTACTATTTGGCCACTTATTATACCTCATTACTTAATCATTTCTATAACCTTCTGAACGTCATGACCCTCTCAAATAAATCATATGCCTAGCTTAGATCTATCACTTCATGAATATTATGCTCTCTTATTCAACACATGAATTTAGTCTCCTCTAACATGATGGCACATCGACATCAACTCTATTTTTGTTAAAATATACTCTATCTCATCATGACTAGTAACTACTCCTTTTCCTTCTATCGAGAACTCTCTATAAAATTATTATTCCTTATTCCACTCATAAAGGAACATCACTTATAACTGATTGGTGAATGATTTTTAATAACATAATCTGCCCCATCACTATCTCCTTTCCTTTGATTACTGAACCTCTACATACTTTCCTCTAACTCTGGGCACTTTCACTACTACTGCTCATAATTTCGTAACTCATGCTACCTTTTTGGATGAGAATACTACCCAAGCTCTAAACATACTTCCTCATAAGGAGCTTAGTTGAAACGGGACTTAGAGAAGAGAGTACAACTTGCTTTTAGCTTGAATGCACGATTCATATGGACATGAGCGCATTCCTTTGAAACTCAACACTTAACTCACTCATGGGCTTCTCTCAAGCCCCTCTGAAGTCTCATGACTTCCTCAAGATATTTCTAAGAGTAACTCATTGATAAAGAACTGACTTTGCTTTTAATCCACCTCTAGTATGAGGGGTAGTCGAATAGATATGAGAACGCACGAGTTAGAATAAGTCTCTATGACATAGCTCTATTGCACGATTCAGAGTATGAAAGAAGGGAAACTCTTCCTAAATGTCTATAGTCACTTATTTATAGAAGTGTGGCCCTCACAACCATAAATAATATCCTACTTGACACGACTTCATACACACCCTAGGACACTTGAACTCTGTGCTCTGATACCAAGTTTGTAACGACCCGAGCCTAGACCCTGGATGAGGCCGACACTCCAGAACCATTCCTGGTCCCAAGCGAACCCCATCCTTGCTGACTACAAGCAAACGACTAACTCAAGCATACAAAAGCTTACAAACTGAATTAAATTTCATTAAACTCAAATACTCAACCTTTTTAAAAGTCTATACAATATTCAAAATAAAAGTAAATACATAAACTCCTCAACTCTAACTATCTATGAAGCCTCTACTATTACAGAAGGATATTGGGACAAGACCCACGACATCTCAAAACAACTAACTGTAAGATAAAGGTGAAGTCCTCCGGAATATAAGATGGCTCACAAAAGCTGACTGGAATATCAGACGACCTGAACGAAACACCTGTTGATGATCCTGAATACCTGTATCTGCATCATGAAATGATGCAGGCCAAATGGCTCAGTACATGGAATGTACGAGCATGTAAGGGGAATTCTAAAGCATAAACATAAGCTTGAACTGATAGAAAAGAAACATACTTACCTCTTCTCAACTCACTCAACTCAACTCAATGAAACATGGTTCAACTCAACTCAGAGAAAATAGGGCTCAACTCAATAATAAGATACTCAACTCAGTGAA
>JAJONR010013888.1:0-15342 GCA_029582245.1 Solanum etuberosum
TTACTAATTGATACCAATTTTTATACACTTTCTAAACATCAAATAAAAAGTATAATAGTCCACAAATTTGTTAAGGTATTAAATTTCATATTTGTTTCATACCGTAAAATGTTTATACATACTAAACTAAATTTTACTAATTGATACCAATTTTTATACACTTTCTAAACATCAAATAAAAAGTATAATAGTCCACAAATTTGTTAAGGTATTAAATTTCATATTTGTTTCATACCGTAAAATGTTTATACATACTAAACTAAATTTTACTAATTGATACCAATTTTTATACACTTTCTAAACATCAAATAAAAAGTATAATAGTCCACAAATTTGTTAAGGTATTAAATTTCATATTTGTTTCATACCGTAAAATGTTTATACATACTAAACTAAATTTTACTAATTGATACCAATTTTTATACACTTTCTAAACATCAAATAAAAAGTATAATAGTCCACAAATTTGTTAAGGTATTAAATTTCATATTTGTTTCATACCGTAAAATGTTTATACATACTAAACTAAATTTTACTAATTGATACCAATTTTTATACACTTTCTAAACATCAAATAAAAAGTATAATAGTCCACAAATTTGTTAAGGTATTAAATTTCATATTTGTTTCATACCGTAAAATGTTTATACATACTAAACTAAATTTTACTAATTGATACCAATTTTTATACACTTTCTAAATATCAATAAAAAATATAATACTCCACGAATTTGTTTGAGTATCAAATTTCATATCTATTTCATACGATAAAATATTTATACATATTAAATTAAACTTATTAATTGATATCAATTTTTATATACTCTCTAAACACCAATTAAACTTCTGGCAGCCTAATTTTGTAGCCTTTGTGGCAAAAGTTACCTCATCGGCTATTTGGATTAGGACATACTTGTACCTATATGAAAAAGAAATAACCCAAAACACCCCAAGTAAGACTTCAACCAACACTTATGATAATAGTGACTCTAAAACTAAGGATAAACATGGGGGATAATCATAGAACAAGACAATCTAAAGGTTCTAAGCTGTATGAAGAACCTAGGTTAGATAGATGTTTTGCCAATGACTCTTGGATCAACATATATCCTGACTCTAGTATTACAAACCTTACAAAAAGTAATTGGTTTATTAGTAATGGGTTATTGGTTTAGCGGTTCAGATAACGGTTTTGATTTTTTTTGTTATCGGGTTATCAGTTCTTAACGATTTGAGGTTTTTTCTTAATGAGTTAACCGATAACCCGATAGTAAATTAAATAATTATATTTATACCATGTTGTATATAAAGTCCTTGACTTAGAGTTTAGTTTCCTACTTTTACTCCTGGCTATCTCAAAATCTTGGTTATTCTATAATGTAAAAGTGTTTGCTTTTGAGCAAGATGCAACTTGTGAACTCATGTACATGGTTCATTCGATTTGTCACCTTGTTTCTAAGTGATTTTCATTAATTTATTTTTGTGTCAAATATTAACGGTTAAACCGATAACCGATAAGCCAATATCTTAGTGGTTCTATAACGGTTTAGCATCTCTACAAATCTAAATCAAACCGATATACTTCAAAACCGAACTGACCGATACACACCTTTGCTTATTATTTTATTCAAAGATTATGGGAATAAGGCACCCAAGCCCTTCAAATATGTGGTGTCAACATTCAAAGTTTTTGGATATTGTTCAAAGTAGTTGGAGCAACAATCCTAGCTTAGATAGAGTAACAAAAGAGTTTTGACAGGTAACAACGTACTGGAACAAACATGTGTTTGGAAATATTTTTCATAATAAGAATAGGTATCCAATCTTCTAACAATTATCCTTTCAGTGAGTTCCTACATAACTTAGAGACTGTGTGGAAAATGAAATCAAGGATTAATTGGGTTAGTGAAGGAGATGTTAATACTAGATTTTTTTTCATACATCTACCCTAAATAGGAGAAGAAGAAATAGGAGTTTTTAAGGATAAAGGGGGCAAATGGATATACGATTAAAAGCAACATTATCTCATATTTTAAAGATGTTTTCACGAATATAGTTGTCCAACTTAGGGTTGTTGATAACATTATGGAGCCAAATATTCTTACTCTTGGCGACTACAATCATCTCAAAGCCCCCATTAAGTCTGAAATGAACAAAACTTATCTTAGTCTCATCCCTAAATGTGCCAATGTCTCAAAATATGAAGAATTTTAGACCCATTGGGCTCTGCAACACCATGTATAAAATAATTATAAAAATTATCGTCAATAGAATCAAGCGTTTATTAGGCAAAATTATTAGTCCTAATCAAGCCAGCTTCCTAAAGAATATGAGGGCGGCTGATAATGCAATTATCGTTCAGAAAGTTATTTGTCATTTTAAACAGACGAAATTTTTAAATATTGTTGGTCGCACTACTCTTGCTAAAGCTTTCCTATGTAGCATACGAAAACATGTAATGCAATACATTAGTCTTCCTCGTAAAATAACCAACCAAATCAATAGGCTTAAGAGAAACTCTGTTTGGGGTACTACCAACACAAAAAAAAAACTTCATCTTATGAATTGGAATACCATTACAAAACCTAAAGACGAAGGAGGGCTTGCCATGCATAAGACAGAAGTCAAGAATAGTGTCATGTATGCTAGCTTGGCATGGAGGCTTTTCAAGAATCCTAAAACTACATGGGCTAATGTCCTTATCTCGACATATTACACTCAGATTTCATCATCAACCTGGAAGTATATTCTTAATGGATGAAAAACTACCTCATGGGTCGTCAATAATGGTTGTTCAGTTAACTTTTGACACGATATTTGGATACCTTTTCATAATAACGTTAGAAGTTGTATTCAAGGTCCTCTAAATCGAGACGAGGAAAAGATTAAGATCAAAGAATGGAGTTTGGAATTTTAATAGATTATCCTTCTCCTTACCCCAGTCCCTCATTTTTTCTATACAAAATACTTATGTCCCTAGCACGAACTCCATTGATGATAAAATCGTGTGGCGTCTAATTTCAAATGGTTTATTCACAACAAAATCTGCTTACACGTTCTTAGACTCCAAAAAGGATAACTGTGTTCACAACATTAACAATAACTTCAATTGGATTTGAAAAATTAAGCCTCCAAATAAGATGAAGTTCTTCATTTGGCTCCTCCACCACAATAGATTCTGCAAGAGTGCAAATGAAACCATCAATCATATTATTTTTTATTGTTGTAATGTAAAGTTATTTTGGAATACAATCATCCAGAATAGCTCTAATCTCACTCTACAAAACAATATTATTTTTTCTTTTGATGAATGTTGCAACACCAAAAATTTAATTAAGAACAATCCCTTTAACAACTTCTTATCATGGAAAGAACCAATTTCATTTTGCTTATGGCATATTTGGTTAGCTAGAAATGACAATTTCTTTAATAAGAAGAGGGCACCCATCAATACTTATGATACCATCGCAAAAGCTACTGAATACGTCCTTTTAATTTTTAAGAAAGATGTTGCTATTAAGCATACTATTAACCTAAAGTGGGAACCTCCATTACTTAGCCATTATAAACTCAATAGTGATGGTTCCTCCCTGGGTAATCCCGGTGTATGGGGTATTGGAGGAGTTATACGTAATAATAGAGGTGATTGGATACTAGGCTTCATGAAGGGTATTCCAAATTGCACTAATACTCTGACAGAATCATTAGTTCTTATGCAGGGGCTTAAGATTGATGCCTTTGGAAATCTCCACATACTCAATCGAGGTGATAAATTTTATTAACAATGACCATGAATTTTATAGCTCTATAATTCGTGAATGCAGATCATTGATGCAACTATTGGGAGATCCAAAACTCTCGCATATCTACATAGAGTAGAACAAGGTAGCTGGCCTCTTAGCCAAGGAAGGAGCCAAGAAGCAATTATTTGACTGCACAAGAATTTTGGAAGTTCTTCCGATGTTCGCAAATGAGGCAGTTTGGGCAGATATAGTAGGAACTACATTTCCAAGGGAAATTTCGATTCAGAATAGTATTTTGATAGCAACCAATGCTACAATATATACAGGGAATAATACTATTTCCTTATTTTATAATGATCCTTAAGCTTCTTTGCTAATAATACTATCCGGTTAACAAAAAAAAAAGACATATATAAATATTTACGGGACAATATCACATGGTGTTATTATGCGAATAACTTGAGTAAAATCATAGAAGAAATAATTTTCTTGGATTAAAAAATTTAGTCTTTATGTTACTCTAAGATTTAACTTCTGACAAAATTTCTTCTGAACTATGATTCCATATCCTTCAATTGTAGTTGGCTAAAAGAAACAAGAATTTTGGCGTGATTATATTTTTCTCAGTAGTTTGAAATTCCACTTAAGGAGTAAGGACATCTCAAAGTTCAAGTACATGTTTAATTCAAAGTTAGAGTTATTTCTTGTTATACTAGTTACAAAATTTTTGTATAGTGTAAAATAAATATTTGATAAATATTACTAATATTAATAAATTTTTAGTGGTATTGATTAAATAATTTTATTTTTTTGTTCTAAAATAAATGATAATATATATTCATATGGTAGTAAGTTATCTAATTCTTTTTTGTACAAATCTAATGTAAATAGGTCATTGAAATGTCCATAATTAAAATATTTTACATTATCGACAGTTGATTTTTTACTCAAGATATTCAAAATGGTTAAACTGTAACTAAAGGATAGAAATTTAAAACTAAAGGTAAAAGCTAAAGCGGGTTTCATAATTTCAGAAAAAATATATACCAATTAAATTAAAGTAGAATAAAAAAAAAAAATTAAAAAAAGTTATTTCGAAAATGTCCTTACTAAAACAGACACGTCGACGGATAAGAAGGAGATAGAGAAATCATATATTTAAAAATTAGGCATGAACTCAAATTTAATCAAGCTTTAATATGGATGTCTACCGCTGAAATGAAACCAAAAAAATAATAATTTATACTACAGGAACAGAAAATAAGTAGAATATGGAATTTGAAAAATAGTCCAAGCAAATTTTGTATAAGGATTACTATCTCACTTTATTTTAAGTAAGTCGACCATATTATTATAGGGTATTATAATCAGAATTAATTACATATTTTTCAGTAATTCTTTTTCTTTTTAAAAAAAAATTGAGGTGAGAAAAGGGGAAATGAGATTAGGCGAAAAATTCAGTTTATTGGGAGGGGCAGTCCCCTCGAATGAGGTCCTACGCATCACAAATTCGAATCAGTGTAGACGTCATTGAGTCTGTTACTTGTTGCGTTGACAAAAATTACAATTAATTATTTGGCTGTAGAAATTTAAGTTGATATTTTTAATGTATACAGTAGGACTGTGAAGGGTTTGATACTAATGGTGAATATATTTAGGAGGTGTTTCAGATTCTTCAAATTTAATTGGTAGAATGGAACACTGATGCCTTCTCTGTTTGTAGTTCCAAATTCAATTTTCTTCAAAACACAAATGGGTATGCAGCAACATGGCCACAACAACAGTAGCCATAGCACACCAACAACAGAAAAAATCTTTGTTATAATGGGTGCTACTGGTTCGGGAAAATTAAAACTCTCAATAATTAATTATAAACACAAGAGTATTTATTTTGTTTTTGATAATAAATAGGGAAGGTCCGGATAAGAGATGAAGAATAGAGAGATGGATTTGGAAAGAATTATTTGGGTCAGATTCGCATTAAAAGATATAATTTATCTAAAATTGGTTATTTTTGTTGATTTGAGGCGACAAATAACTCAATATTAGTAAAATCGATTAATAAATTAAAAAATGTGATTTTTTTTATACCCCTTTTCCCAAATAAATTCATAAATTGTGAAAAATATCAAAGTTGCTTTAGTTCTTTATACATTTGTTACAAAATAATACACAGTTACAAAACTACTCAACAGATTAAATTTGGACATGAATTATAATTCTGCCGCGTAATAGAGGTTGATTTGAAGTAATATTGATCTTCCGAAAGTAGCCAAGTCAGAATGTTGAAGAAATTAAGATCAACAGTTTGCATAAGAAAGGATATCTCAACGAAAATAGTAGGGATATAAAGGACACTTGAGCAGTCATTTCGTTTGGTTGAGAACAAATTATTCCAGGATAGATAACTTATCCCACCATGTATATAAATGATGGGATAAGTTATCCCAAACATGGCAACCAAACAAGATACAAATTTTTTATTAACTAGCCAAACCAAGACTTAACCACAAGAATAACAAAAGGCAAGAGAAACTGATAACTGATACTGGAAAAAGTAAAGTTTGATTCATTCATGACAAGTCAAACAGTAAAAAAGAGCGCAAGATATCCTCAAAGATAACAGGGATCCTCTCTGGTTATTCCATTACACATAAACAAGAAAGACCACTCCCGGCCCAGAAAACTAATACTCCAATAATTCAAGCAAAAACTAAAACAGGTTTGTGTCTTTTGCTCCCCAGCAGCATCAAGCCTTAGCCATATGGCAGATCAAATCAATCACACGGGAACTGCAAAAGATATACATATTTGGTGTTAAAACATAAAAAAAAAGTTGGCATGTTCAAAAGGAAATTTCAGAAGTGTGAAGACAAGCTAAAAGCACACAACATTACCTGTAACCCCATTCGTTGTCATACCATGACACAACTTTCACAAAGTTCTTGCTCAAAGCAATTCCAGCCTTGGCATCGAAAATGCTTGACCTGCACCAAAAGTTAAATTTCACATTAAACTAAACTACATACAATTCGAGACCCCTTATGAGTGAACCGAACAAAGTATATTTACCTGCTGTCTCCAACAAAGTCTGTGGAAACCACATCATCTTCAGTGTATCCCAAGATACCCTTCAATTTACCCTCTGATTCCTCCCTATGAACCAACAACACACAAGTAGTTACTCTTGCTGCACAATGGACCCAACAAAAAACAGCACAAACTGATCAAACAGAAACTTACTTGATTGCAGCCTTGATGTCTTCATATGAGGCTTCTTTCTCAAGTCTTACAGTAAGGTCGACAACGGAAACATCAGCAGTTGGAACTCTGAAGGCCATTCCAGTCAATTTGCCATTAAGTGATGGGAGCACTTTTCCAACAGCCTACATTATAGTGAATGCAACTCCATCAAGATAATACAAAGTACCAAGTCTAAAAGCAAGCAGTACAACGAAAACTAGAATGAATAGCTATATGATTTAACAAGTCATTATGAACTTCATATCTCTGCCATTACTGAAAGACATGATTTTGCAAATTAGACAACAAATCAAAGTAATGACACTGGTATATATATCCAATAACTACCTTGGCTGCACCAGTGCTGCTAGGGATGATGTTGAATGAAGCAGCTCTTCCACCTCTCCAGTCCTTCATGGATGGACCATCAACAGTTTTCTGGGTGGCTGAGTAACAAATCATCACAACAGGTTAATAACTAGATATAAAATTCAAACACATCCAAATCTCACAGCAACTGAGTATACACTTACCAGTCATGGCGTGGACAGTGGTCATGAGACCCTCCACAATGCCAAATCTATCATTGATAACCTTAGCCAAAGGTGCAAGGCAGTTAGTAGTGCAACTAGCGTTGGAGACAATGTCCAACTCTGGCTTGTATTCATTCTCGTTGACACCCACAACAAACATGGGGGCATCTTTGCTAGGAGCGGAGATCACAACCTTCTTGGCACCACCCTGCACAGACAAACATCCAAGTAAATTACTATTAGTAATTAATACAATATACAGAGCTTTGCTTTGTTTTCTCCGCAAATGTAGATCTAACACTAGAAACAAGATCTAAGACGTTTCATAACTATATTCAATAAGCTATAAAAATACGCGTGAATTAAATGCATCATAGATCAAATCTAGCATCAGAAATGCAGATAGAGAAATCGATCAACCATACCTTCAAGTGAGCAGCAGCCTTGTCCTTGTCAGTGAAGACACCGGTTGATTCAACAACGAAGTCAGCACCAGCCTCCCCCCATGGGATATCTTCAGGATTCCTTAACAATTACAGAAATTTCTTCAGCACCAAACTAAACTAAACACAAGGATTTATTTCCTGTAAACAAAAAATACCTGATTCCAAAAACTGTAACAGCCTTCTCACCAAAGAGAAGGGTCTTCTCATCCTTGACCTTAAGCTCATTGTGCTTCCATTGTCCATGTACTGAATCATACTTAAACATATATGTCTGCACGAATCACACAGATCCAAGTTAATCCCTTCTACAGATCTAGTCTAAGCACATAAAAGGATCATATATATATATATATATATATATATATATATATACAGTCAGTAAAGAGATCTGGTCAACAAACAATACCATGTAATCAGTGGAAATAAATGGATCGTTCACTGCAACTAGTTCAACATCATCCCTCTGCAGTGCAACTCTAGCAACCAAACGACCAATCCTACCGAATCCTAATTCAAAAAATAAAATCGAAAAACTAAAATCAACATCACACCACCAAACACAAGCAGATCCGATTAAACATAGAAATGAGAAAGGAGTTACCGTTGATTCCGATTTTGATCTTGCCATTTGCCATTGCTAAGAGAAAAGGTGAAAGCTAAGAAAAGATGTAAAGAGAGAAATTAGGTTATAGTGTAAACAACAGTCAATGCAGCAAGGAATGTATGGCTGTAGTGAGGAATATAAAGGGGAGGGTGAGGGGGAGGAGTCACGTGACTGTGAGGGGGAAAGTCACGTGAGTAGTGCTTGTCTTGGTGAAAAAGAAACAAAATGCCGAGTCAGCACGCATGGTTTGAACCGTCGGAAAGTTCTAGAAAGTGTTGCAAACCTGGCGGAGCCGGTTGATTTGGAAATCAAGATGGTAATCTTTTTTCTTACGAGCCCATGGTAATTATATCCCACAGATATTACCATTTGTAAAACCTAGATTTGTGATGTTAGGCGGATCGTGTTGTGTCAGACCTTTTTGAATTTGAATACACGTTCAAATGATTAAGATGTTATATTTAAATTTGAATATTGAATGATTATATGATTGTTTGTTGTTTAATATGTGAATGGATATAATTCATTAGTATATAAGCGTAATAAATATATAATTCAAATAAAATTATATTTTGGTGATCAAGAGGGGAAAAAAATCAACCGACACAGGTACTTGGAGAGAGAGCAGACGTGAGAAAAAGAAAACAATGTTTGAGCTTTATGGGAAATAAATAAGCATTTTAAAAAGAGAATGGATTAAAATTGTGAAATTTTATTGATAAATTCATATTAAATTTTGAATTAATTAATAAATTCATGATATATTGATCAGGTCAAATTACTGGTTAATAAAGTTAAATTAATATTTATGTTAAATAATATGACTTAAATAAAATTCAAATTATATTTGGGTCGGCCATTAAGTTGACAAGACAAGTCTAACTCGTGTTTTTCAAGTCCAAGGTCCTCTAAAATTACTTGAAGACCAAAATATCCCGAAAATCGTAGCTCACAACTATAGAAAGGGATCTTCATAAGACCAGAAAAAATAAATGCATGAAGAATCCTTGCTCTTTGTGGTGATATGCAAATCTTCTGCATACGAAGAAATCTTCGCTCCAAGTGTTTAGCCACGAGTATTTCATCAAATCAAGAACAATCGTGAAGAGAAGAATCATGGGATTACGTCTTTTTTCTTAAGATTTCATAAAGATTTTAATCATTGCACAAATTTAAATATAAATACTATTATTTGTTTGCTACTTTGTCGTTCTTGATTGTTGTATTTCAAGAATGAAACTTTAGACGCATACAACTTTTAAAAAGAGTCTGAATAGAAATATTGACTGAATCAAATGTTTTCAGACTTATTAAGAGATTTTTTTTCTTTAAAAAATGCATTTAATGGCCTAATATCTTAACCATTCAGATTCAGTCCTCTATTAACTATTAAGTATAAACCAATGAGTCATCAATCCACATTTTAAAAAAGAACATATTTAATAATTTTTAATTTAAATTCTAATTTTAAAATATTAATATACAGATCTACAAAATAATACATGCAAATAGCTTTAATACAATTGTAGACATGAAATTTAACTTGAATATAATTGTAGATATTGAAATTTTGTGGGATTCTATAAAACGTGTTTGTCTCGCTTAGAATTCTGGAAGGTTACTTAACCCTAAACCCTAACTCATGCCTATATAAATTAAAGGGTAAGCATCTCGAAAATTTCATAAACTCATTAGATATTCTTAAAGAGATCAATATATGACCTCATACGTTCGAGAAATACACTCCTAACAATCCTCGAATCCTGAAGAAATTCAGAGAGAAGAATTAAGGGAGGAACATAATTGTATCCGCGATATTTATGAACAAAATATTCTTGTTTCTTCATATATTTTTTTGTGATAGCAATTTATTTTCGATCACTTTAAAATTTTGTTGCAAACAAACTACAAGACGCGTTCAATTCTAGTTGACACTCTAAAAGATGTATTCGATTCCAATTAAGACTGTTGGAGGTTACCTAAATCCTAGATTTTGCTTCTATAAAGGGTATTATATCCTGTTAAAGAGGCATCTTGAAAATTCCATAAATTCATGGGATATTCATAAAAAGGTCAAGATGTGGCCTTCTACATTTGAAAATACGACACTAATGACCCTCGAATCATAAAGATCAAGTCTAAATCATTCTAGTTCGAGAAATATATCACGACCCTCGAATCAAGGAGAAATCTTAAGAGAGAGAATCAAAGGAATAAACAGTTTTATACCCATATTATTTCTTCATGTTTTATTTATGGTTAATTTATTTTCATACATTTAAAATTTGTTTCAAACAACAATCATGGAAGAAAATGATTTACTTGGATTAAAATATTAGTCTTTGAGTATGTTATAATATTAAATTTAACCTTATGACAAAATTTGTTATGAACTATGATCCCATTTCCTTGAATAGGTAATTAGATTCAAGGGGAAATTAAACAGATTTTCTTGCGTGAAAAGTTTGGTTATAATCATTATTACTCTTGAAAGATTAAAGAGATGTAGATGTTTAATCTAATTGTAGTTGGCTAAAAGAAAACAAGAATTTTGGTGTGATTATTTTTTGTAGTGGCTAGGTGGCATATTCTATGGTATATTCTATAATTAAGGTGATGACTTTTTTATGTGACTTCTCAAAGTTTGAAATTCCACTTTAGGAAATCTCAAAGTTCTAGTACATTTAATTCAAAGTTGGTGTTATTTCTTGTCATACTAGTTACAAAAATATATTCATAAATTTATTTTTTGAATAGTGTTAATTAAATGATATTAAATTATTTCATTAAGTATAAAATAAATAGCTGATAAATGTTTTAGTATTGATAAATTTTAGGTGGTATAATTAAATAATTTTAAATTTTTACTCTAAAATAAATGATAATATATATTCATATGGTAGTAAATTTTGCCGCGCAAATCTAATGTGAAGAGGCTCATTGAATTGTCCATAATTAAAGTATTTTTCTTCATTAACCGTTGATTTTTTACCAAAGTATTCAAAATAGTAAAGCTAAAACTAAAGGATAAAAATTTAAAACTAGAGGTCATGGCTAAAGCGGGTTCCATAATTTTGGAAAAATCATATACTATTTAAATTAAAGTAGAACAAAAGAAATACTTTTTAAAACTCCAAAAATATCCTTATTGAAGTATGTATGTCGAAAGAGATGTGTCTGCTTTAACCTCATACTCTCTCTTATACAATAAGAGAAATCATTTAAATTAGGCTTGAATTCAAATTTAGTCCAGCTTCAACGTGGATATCCAACACTAAATATGAAACCCCAAAAAAATATGGCTTGGGAAATTGTTTGTTTTTCGACTTCCATTTAATTAATCTATGTATATAAAAAAGGAAATACAATTCAAGAAAATTTATCTAATTCTAAAACTATCTTGCCACTTATGAATTTGTATAAATTTAAGTTGTACTTCGAAATTCGAATTGGCAAGGAGAAAGTAGTAATAAATATTCTGTTATACTCCCTTTCACTTTTACTTATCACTTTTTGACTTAATTCAACATTAAGAAAAAAATTATTCGTATACGTATTTACCAAACTATCCCTATTAAATGGTGTTTAATATTAGGTCTTAAAAGATGATTTAGAAAATAAGTATTTAATGCTGAGGGTAAAACATGAAAAAATAATTGACTTTTTTTTATATGTCAAAAATGACAAATAAAAATGAAAATCTATTTTAGAAACGAAAGGAGTACTAATGAGTTGAATAGGGATTTGAAAAATAGTCCAAGCAAATTTGGTATAAGGATTACTATTTCACTTTATTTTCATTAAGTCAACCTTATTATTATATATATAATATTATAATCAGAACTGATATTACATATTTTTCAATATTTTTTATTTTTAAAAAAAAATAGAGTCAAGAGAATGGAAAATGAGATTAGGCAAAAAAATCAGATAGCCTCATTTTCAGTTATATATGAATGAAATGAAGTCACTTTCTAATTAAATTAATGAATTATTGAGGTAAAGTGAATGCTTAATCATTTTTTTAAAAGTTAGTTCGTAGGAAACTTTAATTATATATTTTTTTAATCTGTCAATGCTAAGCACTCATGTCTCTAAGAAATGTAATCAAATTTGACAAAAAAAAAAAAAAACAAGAAAAAACAGCTAATTTATATTAGGTTTTCTCCAAAGTAGGCATGGAGAAAAGCACAACAAAAAAGAGACAATTTTGGCTAATAAAAAATCAACACATGGTCTGAGGTTACAACTTACAGGAAATAATTTTTTTTTTTTTTTTTGTGATTATTGTTTGCTTAATAACATACTTAAACATATTTTAAAATTTTAAAATTAATAGTAAAAATGTATTCACAAGGATGAATAAAAAGTGAAACTAGATCTAAAAATGAGATAAGATTAGATCTGATCCAGATCCAATCTAAATGACATTAGAGATTAATTTCATAGTAAAAAAGTTTCAATAACAATAAAAATAGTTTCGGTGCGGTGGATGAATTTGCTCTTTCATTAATTAGAGTTCTTGATTTCAAACCCTAAATATGAAAAAATTATTAATAGAGGCCACTGCTCCGAATGATGTCCTACATGATGCAAATCAAAACTAATTGTGCTTGTATACAGAAATTAAATATCGGATGAAAAACTAAAAATAAACCTCCTTATCTCTCGGAAGAAATAAGATCTACATATATTAGTAAAAAATATATTATACTATTATTTAACAGTAAGATATTAACATGACATCAAGAGAACCATTAATTTTTTCTTTCTTTTTCATGGTCTGTGGCATGACTTTAGACGTCATTGAGTATGCTACTCGTTGCGTTGACGAAAATTGGCAATAATTCAACTATATAATATTCGAATACATATTCATTTGTTTTGGGGTTGAGTTGTAAAAGTCAATAGATATTATTAACATTAAATATCTGACTATAGTTTTTTGAGAAAAATATTCGGTTTTAAAAAAAAATATAATTTGTATTTATAAGTTTTAAAAATGCTAATAAGTTCGCATTATCATTTTGATAATGAATATGTTACGTGAAAAATAAATAAATTATAGATTATAAGCTCCAACTTGCTTATAAATAATTTTCAATTTGTATATATACAATACCTTCAACAAGTTTTATAAAATTATATCACTATTTATTTGAGAGTCAAATAACAACAAATACTTCATAAATAGAAATACAATACATAAGTTGAGTGAATGCCTTCATGGGTGTGTTTCTCAAGTTGGGTGTATGGCGAGTTTTTAGCAACAAAAATTCTAGGTAGACGTTCTAAATCATTGTGCTTAGTTATTTATTTATTTTTAATTTTAATCTCTTTTTCCAAATCAGTTTAGAATACAAGAGAGTTTTAATGTAGCCCGACATTAAAAGTCATACGAAATAAAATAATTATTCATACACCAAGAAACACCGTCTAAACAATACAAATCAATTATTGTCACTTTTTTTAGGGATAGCTATGGGGGTTAGTTCCCCGTAGAGAATGTAAAAATCGTACTAATTATAAAGTAACAAAACATGCTTACAATGATTTGTAATGAAACTCAAGAACTAAAAGATTGGATTCAATAATCACAAGTTAGATCACAAGAAAACTGTTCTTGTTCGTTAACGTACACTTAGAAATTCAAAAAAGAAATTAAAACTAAACTGTTAAAATAAATTCTAAAATGGATATTTAAAGACCCTGAAAATACACAACAAAAATCGATCAAAAATAGAATTCGTGAATCACTGCGACATCGCATTGTCGCACTATTCTGCAACATTATGGAGTCGCGTCTGAATTGTGATGAGAATTAGGTGAGATACGTCACCACATTTGGAGTTGTGATCACATTAGTGCACCGCTTATGGAACTTTTTTTTACACATGTTTTGCCTTCATGTTGCGATCAGTGAACTAAGTAATGTGGCATCGCATGTTGACTTGCGACCGCATAACATCATCCGTATCTGATAACTTTCTATTTTGAACACTTTCAACTCTTCCTTTGACGTATTTTCACCTAGTTTTTACCCGATCTACTGAAAATCATGCTAACCTATTCTTCTGGGCTAAAACATCATAAATATACTATTTTCTTTACGAAAACGCACAAAAGTGTAAGCTTAAAGATCAAATAAGTAGGTAAATGAATATATAACACATGCGTGTACTACTCGTTGTATAGTCAAATTTCCTGTCAGTCACGATGACTTTGAATAAATATAAAGCTTAGTAGATCGTGAGTCTTGGTTCTTAGCGAAATGCTATGCGCTATCTTACATATGATGATTTAGATCACCAAAAAGGAATTCAAGTAATGTCGTACGGTCGAAAGATAATGTCATTGAAGGGCATAATATAGGACTGCTTATAGCAATCCTTTCGAAAGGATACTACCACTTAAACAAGGAATCTAATTTAATACTTGCGACATTTAAAAGAGATTAACGAAGGGCATATTGATTTTAATCTAGTAGAGGGATTAGATTCATAAAGAAAAAAAAAAACAGTTAAGGATGTGCATCCTCCCCATTTAAACATTTATTTGATGTCATATTGATATTGCGCAGAATTTTAACTTATGGTGGAAAAATCCTTCCAAAATAATCTAAGCAAATAACTTACGAGATTTTCATGCATATATTATCCTCACGCTTAAAAATGATATAAAAAGAATATTACCAACTTCCGAGTATCAAAATTAGCCGGTTCTTGCTTCACACAAACATCCAAACCAATAGTAAATTTAGTATATTACAAGAC
>JAJONR010013889.1:0-11497 GCA_029582245.1 Solanum etuberosum
AATTGTCCTCCAGTAATGAGTAAACCGTTCATGCTGACAAGAGCACCTCTGATCTTATGAGGAGAAGCTTCTGATATATAAAGCGGAGCTGTCATTGATGCCATTCCAACTCCCAAACCAACGAATATCCTTCCAACGATGATCACCCAAGGAGCTGGTGCAATAGCCATAACGAGTGCACCAACAAAGAAGAGAACATCAGCAATGAGAATAGAAAGTTTCCTTCCGAACTTATCATTAAGCCAACCACCAGTAGCAGCACCGAATATTGCACCAGCAACAGCCATACTAACAATAGTTTCTTGTAGCCACGTCTTCCTATCAACGTCTTTGAAATCTTCCCTTATGTAGAGAAGCGCCCCTGAAATAACTCCGGTATCATAACCAAATAGAAATCCTCCAATGCCAGCTGATAAAGCTAGCTTCATAATATAAGGAGTTCTCCATACTGCACTCCAGCACTCTGTAAACTCTGTTTTATCTGCTTTGCTTATTCCTCCCTCTACCATTTTGTTTGCATTCACACTTCTTGATTGCTTCAACAACTACAACAATAAGAGGTGGATCCAGAATTCAAAATTACTACAACAACAACGACAATAAGAGGGCTGATTCAGAATTCAAATTTGACCATTCAGTATCATGTTTTCACCACTGAATCCATTGCACATTTTCAATTATAGGCTATGTTGCTCAGATTCTTGTTGCACCCGTGTCGGATCATGCACAACTATTTCAGAGGATCCAAGACGCAAAGAGTCCGAGCAACACAGATTATAGTATTTGGAGGATCCAAGACACAAAGACTCCGAGCAACACAGATTATAGTATTTGGAGGATCCAAGACACAAAGAGTCCGAGCAACACAAATTATAGTATTTGGAGGATCCAAGACGCAAAGAGTCCGAGCAACACAGATTATAGTATTTGGAGGATCCAAGACGCAAAGACTCCGAGCAACACAAATTATAGTATTTGGAGGATCCAAGACGCAAAGAGTCCGAGCAACACAGATTATAGTATTGGGAGGATCCAAGATGCAAAGAGTCCGAGCAACACAGATTATAGTATTGGAGGATCCAAGACGCAAAGAGTCCGAGCAACACAGATTATAGTATTGGAGGATCCAAGACGCAAAGAGTCTGAGCAACACGGATTATAGTATTTGGAGGATCCAAGACACAAAGACTCCGAGCAACACAGATTATAGTATTTGGAGGATCCAAGACACAAAGAGTCCGAGCAACACAGATTATAGTATTTGGAGGATCCAAGACGCAAAGAGTCCGAGCAACACAGATTATAGTATTTGGAGGATCCAAGATGCACCCGTCACATAGGCATTACGTTCCGTATAAAAAATACTAGGTTCAGTCAAACATCCTTCAACAGAAAATTAAACGATATTTATCAAAATCACTTATTTATTAAATCTCAAACAGCCTTAACGAAATTCTTGATTTCACCACTCAGACTACATTACATCACTATTTACAATAACAATGTCTCAATCCCATCAGACAAGTTGGGCTTGACTATATGAATCGTTCAAAATTAAGATCATCATAGTCCAATTCGATCAAACCAAACAATTTTTACACGAACCATATATATAAAAAAAAATCACTAAAAATTTTCAACAAATATTAATATCTAAACCTATAATCAACAAAAAAAAACTTAAGTTGGGTTTAGTAATGACAACGGTAAAAATTGAATCTATCAAATTTAAATCCTGAATCAGCCTCTCTGAATCCAATAGTATATATTCACATATATATATATTAATACACATTACATGAAAAATTGAAACAATATATAACCTTTATGATAATTATAGACGTAGATCAATTCTTCACATAATTTGAACATTCAAATGTTTAAAATAAACATAATTACAAAGAAAAGATCATGAAATTCATAATAATTTTGCTAATAATTAATTTTCAAGAGATAAATATTACCTTAAATTTGAATGAAGAGATTCAGAAATGAAGGTAGAAGGGAGAAATATAAAGCTATTTAATTTCATGCGATTGTTTATATTTTCCATTTTAAATAAATTATTGTCATTAATTTTTATTATTTAAGTAAAGATAACCACTTATTTCCTTATTTTACTCACAGATATATCGGGAAATATAAGATTCACCTTTAATTTCGATATGTTATAAACAGATTATAATGTAGAGATTTATATGGAATAATAATCGCCCAATTATTGTGATCTTATCTGATATTTTTAACATATATAATCAAAATCAGGTGTTTATTTTAAATTGGATAAGATTTTGTCTTAGTTATATTGACATATATTTAATCGCTTTATAAAACATAATTTTGACATAAAATGAGTCTCAAAATTTTGACATAATTTTGAAAATGTTATAATGCATTAGTGGATAATTTTGTGTTTAGACGCTACTGTTTGTCTCCAACTCTCTGTCCTAACATTAACTTCTCGTTAATCAATATTATGTCATCTGCAAATAATATTACACCATGGTACCTTACCTTGGATATGGCGCATTAGTTCATCCATAACCAGTGCGGAAAAAAAAAGGACTAAGAGTCGATGCCTGGTAGCTAGGAGGCGTATATCCTACCCTTTCCTAGACTCCATTTTTGAAATTACACTGACATATTGTTATTATTGTATTTTATTTTTAGAAAAAATGGGGATAGGGGAAAGGAAAATGGAGGAAAGGATTACAAATTAGAAAAGCGAACCCTCACCAACAAGGCGAGAATTCAGGTAGTCAACTAATTAAACTACTAAGATTCCCCTAGTATGTATGTTCCGTAAGGGAAAATGGGGGAAAGCATCATAAGGTGGAGAATCAAACTCTCATCAATAAGATTCCACTAATATTTATTTTCCGTAGAAAAACAAATTCTTTAAAAATAACTTTCATAATGAAAGTAGTAATCTTGAATTATGAGCCAATGTGATGTCCAATTACCAATATAGTTGTAAGACTGATATAGGAAAAAAATTTGGTCCATGGTGAGTGTCAGCTATTCACATAAATAATATTCACATAAATAATTTGTTTATTAATTAAAAAATTCAATCATATTTACTATTGTAATTATATGCAATGAGTTACGAAATACCCCCCATCTATTGACATTCTTTACTTAAATAACATGTATTTTTAATTCCCTTCTAACTATTTTTATGAGTTATCCAATCTATAAATATCAATCATCTATGGAGATGTTGAATGTTCATTTCCATTTTTTCGTTCTTTCTTTTTATTAGTATAGGTTTTTAATTTTCTTTTCTTCATCTTTTGGAAACTTGTATTTCTCATTCACAATAGTTGTCTCATCAATAGATAGAAATAGGAGATTTTCCCTTATTCGGACAGAGTGCAAGACACGTCTCTTTTTGAGAAAAGGCACCTGATTCGGGGGGACTCCGTCAAGCCTGTACGAGTAGTGAAGAAGTATAGATGAAACGCATATATCAAAAGCTCAGTGTGAAATTTGAATGAGATATATCTTTCTTTTTTCAAATTTCCGGGATGCATATGCTCTTTTCAGGGTTGAAGGGAGAAGTAAGCGCAGCTATTGGACTTTCTGATGGATCAAGAATAGATAGTTATCTCATCAATAGATAGAAATAGGAGATTTGCATAAAATAATTTTTTTGCCAAAATCAAAAATATCAATTGAAAAAAAAAAGTGTAATTTAATGAACCAATACAATAACTTGTGTTTTTATTATTTTATTTTATTGTTTTTTTATCCCGCTTTTAGTTTATCTATTTTTTATTTCACGTTTTATTTTATATGAATTGAAAGAATTGAAAAACAAAATCTAATAAATGAAAATATTGATCGCATAATTGATGATTTTGCAAATTTTTGAGTCAAAAATTGTTCTCTTTTTACCTTGGTTTACTTATATGTTAATTGCACTCCACGCATATATTTTAATATTAAATACTTATATTCTTTATACTATGAAAATCATACTTTTATAACTTTTTTTGAAGTATATTAAAATATAATTATCAAAGTAAATAAAATTGTTAATATATATATATATATATATATATATTATGAAATTTAAAAATAGGATAAATATTTATGCCAAAAATATTTATTCATGCATTTGATAAATTAATTTATTTTTGTTAAATATGTATCTTTTGAAAATTTTAAATAAAAAATGAATACAAATGACGAAATAAGTTTGATTCGATTTTTAATGTATTATAAAAATATAATCACAAAATTTAGTACATGAAAACTTTATGATTAAATTTTTATATTATATTTTAATATACTTAGTTATGAATATATATCTCACGTGGGGTGTCCATGTATTAATTTCATATAGAAAGAGATGTAATCATTTGATTTGAAAATGCAAGGAGTATATTTGAAACTAAAGCATATTATCAGAGTATTCAATTTAATTAACCTTCAATTTTATTATTCTCTATATAATATGTGAAGAGGTTTATTATCTATCAAATATTTTTACCTAGTTAATATGAATCTATTCATCTCTATATTTCATATAAAAGATAGCAAGTTAATAATTTTAAAAAAAATCATGTTCTCATTCGAGGTTGAATATATTGAGACTTAATAATCAGTAGCGTAACGTTTTTAGATTACTTTCTGAAAAATCATATTTGACGAGTGTAACATAACATTTATCTTTTGATATAAATGCAACTAAAGAATCTAAAATACCAATAGATGTGATTTATGCAAAAATCATACAAATCTAAATTGTATATTTGAAAAAGAAACAAGTACGATTGAAAAATGAAATATTTAAAGGAGTTTTATTATATCAAAATGACAAAGAACAATAAGACGCGTTGATGTATTTCATTAGTATTTTTCACTTACTTCACAACATAATTCTTAGATACTCAAGAAAAAAGGTACAACAAAGTATATGTTGTAATATAAAGATTCAAACTCATTGATATTCCAATAAAATGTACGAAGTGACATCAAATCTATTGTTAAATACTTGTTCAGTGCAATATAAACGAAATAAAAAAAATTACTAAGAAAATATATCTTGACATATTGATTAATAATGTACTATCCCCCATTTAATAGATTATAGATGTTAAATTTGTTAAGTTTCATTTCAATCGTCATCTCAAAATGATCTTCATAATTAATATATAATTTAAAAATAAAGTGATGATATTACGTTTGGGCATAGAGAGAACGTATATAATTGATTGAAAAAAAGTAATTCTTTAACAATTATTTCAAAGACCGTGCGAAGCGCGGCCAAATTCCCTAGCTACTAATATAGCTGTAAGGTTGATATAGTTAGGTTTTACCTGAAATATTTTGAGTATTATCACTGAAATAATTGATGGGTATCACTGCTGAAATAGTTTGGGTATTACCACTGCAATAACTAAAATGCGTGTCCAATTGTAGTCGATCTAACCATCACACTATACAACTTACCTTTTAAATTTTGGTCTACCTTCTTATCACGCATGACCTCGTAGGTGACCCTCCATTTCGCCTAACCCGCACCAATACGGTGTATGACATCGTCATCATCGATCTCTCCATTACTTTGAACTAAAGACCCCAAGTACTAGAAACATCAAAGAGACTTACAATTGAGATTTTTTGTCTTCAGTTCAGAACAAGACATGAAAACATAAAAAACCAATGTGCCCAGCAATTCACACAAGTTTTTACAATACTAGAAAAGTTCAACTGCCTATATCCATGCGCTTCCTCAATTCATCTCCCTTCAAGCTTTGCAAATCAACCATACACATCCTACAAAGAAAGATGAATCATGATATGTACTACTTTTGTAACTATTATGCATCCGCTTCATTTTGCAAATCAACTTTTACTTCATCAAAAACACTAGTCAAAAATCGCTATATAAGGATATATTACTTCGAATTCATTTAGCAAATCAACTTCTTACTAGCACCAACACCAACCAATTGAAACGCTAAGAGCAGATGCACTGATTTATCAAACATGTATGAGTCTTCAAACAGTGCTACATTCAGCGATGCTAGATCAGTATCAGCACTAATATAAGTTTTCTTTATTTTGTTTGATTCACGTAAATGTGTTTTTTTCTTTTTCTAGAATGGAATCACCTGGCTGATAATGTTAGTGCATTGATAGAGTTTACATAAACAAATAAGACTTCACTGGCAAGTAAAAGGCAAAAAGAAAGAAGAAGTTAAATCCAAGTTAGTAATACAATAAAAATATATTGATAATTCAAAAAAACACAAGTCCAAATTTGTATTTTATTGCTGAACGCCTGAAACACAAGCATAACATCATATAAAAGCAATAGAAGAGGTACCTTTGACAAGTAGAAGACCAATCAAATCTCCCTCGGAGCCACTTCATTAATCAGAGGTCGTTTGGCAACAATCCTGAGGCCTGGTATTGCTCTTGCCCTTTGCCAATACTCGCGTGCTGCTGCTTGTTGTTGTGCTGCTGATTGTAGCTATGATTGTGCTTCTTCTGCTTATGCTTGTGCAATCTGCCTCAGCTTGGGCTTCTTCTGCTTCTGCATATCCTTGTTCAAAAATTGTACTTTCCCTCACATCTAACTTTTGGAGAGAAACATGCCGCCTTTCTGGTAATGACATTAGGCTTGGACATCTTTAATATGGTGAGAGAATGAAGTATGTTAAGAGAAGGTAAACTATTCAGCATGAGACATTGTTTGATTATGATAACATGAAAGGAAGGCATGCATCCGGGTACTAAATTGTTACATCTTCTCAACCCAAACATTCTTCGGAACTTCAGTGACGGGTGCCCCGAAAGAAATCAGCTTCAATTGTTACCACTGCAAGCAATACTTCAATGCAAAGAGATTCGAGCAACGAGCAGATATTACAACCCTTCAAGTGAATACTTTTGAGATTGAATCCAGAAACACTTAATCAGTTGCTGAGGAAAGGTCGAACTGCAATAGCCCTGTAATTGCCAATTTCATCAAATTCTCATGAAACTGAATTTGATCAAGGACTATTTTTGCCTGAGTAATATTTGTAGGAACAATCCATTCCAACTCGAGTTATTCAAGTCATAACATCATGGCTAAGTTGGCCTCTAATACATGATTTGCATCTCTTAGTATAAGCAGCTCAAGTGATCCCCTTAGAAATGTCATTTTCTTTAGCTCTACAATAGTATAACCTTCGGTTGACCAACAACAAATGTAGACAGGATTTGAAGATTTACTCGTTCTGCAAAATCTAATTGCATGCGTGGTATCCATAAAAACTCAAGATGCCTAAGGTTCTCCCAAATTCGTCAAACTCTTTGGAAGATACTTAAGATCAAGAGTCTCTAAATAAGAGTTTCCCAATCTCTTTAGGTAACGAAGGTGCTTTAAACATGTAAGTATTCGTGCCACTTCTGTAATGCGCTCCTGACTCAAATCCAGAACTCTTAGCATATCAAACTTGATGAGGAGATAACGTACGCTTTAACCAACACCTGCGTCGTCATTCCTACATATCAAGTACACTCAGGGAATTTCTTTGCAAAGTCATTTGATAACAAATTACTGCAGCAAAATGACAACTGACGAATGTTTTTGAGTGAAGGGTAACAGGTTAGACTTTCATCCTCCATCTGCAAAAATATGTCTGAAGAAATAAATTGAGCCATCGGATGAAGGAAACCGTGCATTCTGTATAAGTTATTCTTCAAAATACTCCATTCGTTTAAAAAAGAATGGCATATCGTAAATAATTAATTTGAAAGAATTTCGATAGTAATTATATATTTCAGTTTCAAAACTTCTCATACTCAATTGCAGTTCTGAACCAATCCACAACCCTCCATCGCGTTGTTATCCTACAAATACTTCATAATAATATTTATAAAAATCAAATCTAAATACTTCGTAATAATAGTTATAAAAATCAAATCATTTTCCTTTAGACAATATCTCAAAATGCAGTGCGTAAAAATAAATGACAATACGTATAAAAAAAAAAGTGTTTTTTGTGTTGTTCTAATGCCTAATGACATCCCGCAGCATAGATTGGCGTCCAATTGACGTTGGTAGATGCCACTACCTAAGCGACATCAGCAAATGACATCACCCATCCACCTAGCAGTGCCCAGTTGACATTGGCATGGGACATGAGCCGAACCGATGTCAAAAGACACAAAGAGCCCTTGAGGTGTTTAAAATGAACAATATTTAGTTGAGATATTTAAGTAAAAGTTTGCGTCAACTTTAAGGATTTGGCAATGAATTTTTTCATTCATTTAGATATCGTATTGATCCCAACATTAAAACTTTTCAATAAAACAATTTGGTAATTGGTACAATTTTATTTTTGGTTTGTACTTGTATATGTATAGAATAAGGGGGTATGCACTATGGAAATGTCATTTGAGATAAATGTAAATAAAATATTACTATATGCAACAATAAACATGGTATTAGAGTAATTAAAATCAATAAATATATTAAGTCCATAACAAACGCATGTTATGTTTATTTTTTCAAGTTAGACATTATGTAAATGATTCAGATACAAGATTTAAAATTGAAACCTTTTTATTCTTGTTAATTGAGACAAAAACATGTCTTCCATCTTATCAACATGATTATAAATTAGTGGAACAACAAATATTTGAAAACTAATACAAATTATAGTAAAAGTAGAATGTTTTTACAATTTGAATTGTTATTTTACTAAATTCTTTCTTGATGCTTATTTTCAAACTCAGAGAAACTATTTGAGATCAGGAAAAAAATTATTAAACTAAAACAGTTCAAACAAAAAGAAAAAGATATCTTAACGGACAAAACATTAACTTCTTAAGCATGAACAAGACTCTCATTAGGAGAGTATAGAGGACGAATATGGGGAAAAAACTAAACTGTTGGCGAAAAAGCAACAACGATAAAGTAATAGGCAATGTAACAAGCATCTAATCACCACCTGCTTTCTGGTAAACATAGGTGAGGCCACATTTACCACAATAGTGCCTATCAAAATGGTTAGCCATGAAGGTCCCGGCACCACACTCAGCGTTTGGGCACTCCTTACGGAGTCTCTGAACCTTGCCAGAATCATCAACCTTGTAAAACTGGAGGACAGCGAGCTTGACCTTCTTCTTCTTGTGCTTGATCTTCTTAGGCTTAGTGTAAGTCTTCTTCTTACGCTTCTTGGCACCACCACGGAGACGAAGGACAAGGTGGAGGGTGGACTCCTTCTGGATGTTGTAGTCAGCTAGCGTTCGGCCATCCTCAAGCTGCTTTCCTGCGAAAATCAACCTCTGCTGGTCTGGTGGAATGCCTTCCTTGTCCTGAATCTTAGCCTTAACATTGTCAATGGTGTCCGATGACTCTACCTCTAAGGTAATAGTCTTGCCCGTTAGGGTCTTCACAAAGATCTGCATTTTTCACCACTTGGTGCGCCCACTGCACAACTCAATGGAACATAATTTCAATAAATCAATGAACAAGTTTTGATGCCAAACACAGCTAGAGTCGAACATAATAAATCATTTGTACCATATTTTGCTCTATTCTGGCCAAATCAAACAAAGAACAAGTGTTTCATTAATCAATGAACTAGTACTCTATTACTATGAAACCATTTTCGTCTATCTGGACCCAAATTATACGAAGAACAGTTACATGTCAAAATGGAGTCAGCTATGTGAATTTTCTGTTACAAATCAATTCTATTTGAATCAAATTAGTCACTACACCTAGATTCAAAACAAACAAATATGTACAATATAAATCCTATACGCACATCTCAATCTATTTAGGCCAAATCAAACAAAGAACATATTTTTCATCAATCAATCAACTAGGTATCTGTTCCAATGAAAAAAAATGGAGTTCCTCTATAACTACTTCATGTCTATTCAAGACCAAATTAAACGAGAAACACCTATTAACATGGAAAAAAATAACATCAAAACAATTCTATGTTAGAAATGAGGTAGGCAATACAAATTCTATGTAACTATCAGTACATTCTATCTAAACCCGAATAAAACAAACAAGTAACAACACAATATAATATTAACTCGTAAAAATCACAAGAAACAATGATATATGATGACAAATGGGATGAGCTGTATGAACTCATCCTCGATTAAATGGAATAGACTATATAAACCCTCTATGCACATTTCACTCGATTCAGGCCAAATCAAACAAGGAACAAATTTTACATCAGTCAATTAACTAGGTCTCGGTTTCAATGAAGATAAATAAGTTCCTCTATAATCACTTTGGTCAATTCTAGCTCAAATAAAAAAGGAGAAACAAGTATTAACTTGTAAAAATCACAAGAAACAATGATATATTACAAATGAGGTGAGCTATAGCCTATATGAACTCTCTATAACTATACAACTCTACACCTCAATTAGAAAAACAAAAAATGGAATAGACTATATAAACCCTCTATGCACATTTCACTCTATTCCGGCCAAATCAAACAAAGAACAATTTTTTTCAACAATCAAAAAACCAGGTCTCTGTTCCAATGAAAAAAAATCAAATTCCTCTATAATTACTTCGGTCAATTCTAGCTCAAACTAAACAAGAAACATATATTAGCGTGTATAAATCACACAAAACAGTGATATATGACAAACAGGATGAGCTGTATGAACTCTCTGTAACCATACAATTCTACACCTCAATTAAAAAGATAAAAAATGGAATAGACTATATAAAACCTCTATGCACATTTCACTCAATGCCGGCCAAATCAGACAAAGAATAAACCTTTCAACAATCAACCAACCAGGTCTCTGTTCCAATGAATATTTTTTTGAATGCCTCTATAATTACTTCGGTCAATTCTACAACTCGATTAAATGAACAGACTATATAAATCCTCTATGCACATTTCACTCTATTCCGGCCAAATCAAACAAAGAACCAATTTTTAATCAATCAATCAACTAGGTCTCTGTTCCAAATTCAAAAAAAATGAAGTCCCTCTATAATTACTTCAGTCAATTCTAGCACAAATTAAACTGAGGAACATATACTATCAACCAACCAGGTCTCTGTTCCAATGAATATTTTTTTGAATGCCTCTATAATTACTTCGGTCAATTCTACAACTCGATTAAATGAACAGACTATATAAATCCTCTATGCACATTTCACTCTATTCCGGCCAAATCAAACAAAGAACCAATTTTTAATCAATCAATCAACTAGGTCTCTGTTCCAAATTCAAAAAAAATGAAGTCCCTCTATAATTACTTCAGTCAATTCTAGCACAAATTAAACTGAGGAACATATACTATCAACCAACCAGGTCTCTGTTCCAATGAATATTTTTTTGAATGCCTCTATAATTACTTCGGTCAATTCTACAACTCGATTAAATGAACAGACTATATAAATCCTCTATGCACATTTCACTCTATTCCGGCCAAATCAAACAAAGAACCAATTTTTAATCAATCAATCAACTAGGTCTCTGTTCCAAATTCAAAAAAA